>JAYMSP010000836.1:0-40496 GCA_036897095.1 Plantago elongata | reverse complement strand
CAAATAAACCCAGAGGGAATTAATAAAAGAAAGGCAGAAAAAGAGAAATTAATGACATGGCATGCCACATAAGCAGCTAGCGCGTGCTCCGGCTATCCACCTCAGCAAAGGCGTGTGTCTCCGGTTGTCAGAAAAATCTGGCGTTGACTTTTGGGTTTGTTTGTAAATATGTTTCAAAAACAATTCATTTCGCATGAACCATTTGTAATAGAAAAAACATCAGGGACCGATCTGAGATGAGGCCATATAGCAGGGGTGGGTTTTAATCAAGATGGCATGATGAGTTGAGATAAGATATTGATTTACATGCATGATCATATCATGTCTCCTACCAATCTTACTTGTTCACGGTGTCCTGTTTGTAGAAGGATTGGCCAAGTCAAGTTACGGATACTATAGGTGAATTGATGAATCTCTCCTCCCCACCCCCACCCCCACCCCACCCCACATTAAGGACATAATTTTCGCGCTGCTTCATAAGAAAATTGTTGTTGAACAGACTGTGAAGCATTTGGATCCAAAGGTCGAGGAGTTGCGTGCTGAAGACAGGAAACTAAAGGTACAGTTCAAGTCTCGAATGAAACAAAAAAAAAAGCTCAATTAGAAGAGTATATGGCTATTCTATTAGTTATAACTATAACAAACTATATGTCATTATGATAAAATACAATACAAAGTAAAGTCCACTAATACACAACACATAATAAATATGTTGCATGCATTGAAAATTGATGTCATTAATTGGGATTGATTATAATATACAATAATCAAGATGTCATGATGAACCGAGAGAAGATATTGATTTACATGCATGATCTTATCATGTCTCCTACCAATCTTACTTGTTC
Organism: Plantago elongata; assembly: GCA_036897095.1. NCBI lineage: Eukaryota > Viridiplantae > Streptophyta > Magnoliopsida > Lamiales > Plantaginaceae > Plantago > Plantago elongata. Next base: position 39,648 of record JAYMSP010000836.1, on the reverse strand, counting down.
ACGGTGTCCTGTTTGTAGAAGGATTGGCCAAGTCAGGTTGTGGATACTATAGGTGAATTGATGAACCTCCATTAAGAACATAATTTCCGCCCTGCTTCATAAGAAAATTGTTGTTGAACAGACTGTGAAGCAGTTGTAGTCAAAGGTCGAGGAGTTGGGTATTGGAGACAGGAGACAAAAGGCATAGTTCAAGTCTCGAATGAAACAAAAAAAACGCACAACTAGAAGAGTACATGGCTATTCTTGAAGTGATGAAATCAGTTGTTGGGAAGAACAAAGCACTAGTTGCAGAAAAACGAACGGCTCAAAATATAAGTTTTATTGAGCTAGTGCTTATTGTTCTTTATTGGAGTGTTTGTTTAATGTGGCTTGGATGTTAATCTGATTCTTCTGCCCTTGCTGGTCTAATATAGGTTGTAGTATTGTTATAGTTTGATTTAGGACTAACTTGTAATGTTCACTCAAACATCATCAACGAAACTTTTAATTCCTTGGCTAATATGATGTCAGTTTTTCTATCTATTCATCATTAATGGAGCTTCTAATTCCTCGCTGGTCTAATATGGATGTTAATCTGATTTTATGTTCTATTCATTCGATATGTTCTCTGTTTCATCTGATTATATTTGTGTTTAAGGGTGTTTTCGACAATTGTTATGTAAATTTAAGGGTATTTTCGATAATTTACACGCACACCATTGAAATGCACATGACCAATCACAAGATACGCGAGTTACACCGTTGAAATGCACAGAACTAATCATTAGTAGATGTGGGTTTCAGATGCGCAATTCGGTAGCTTCAATCGCACATCTGAAATCGTATATCAATCAGGTTTTTGAGTGGTCAATACGCGATTGAACAATTTAAAAACCACTTAAAAATCGTGAATGGGCCGGTGACCCCCTCAACTTATTATATTGATCGCGTTGTGTCGCATTTCCAAACCAATCAGACCCATAGTAGTATATAAACGTATCGTCAAATGTAGTTCTCGCAAATGGAGAGGTTGGATATCGATGACACCGGATATGGACTCGGGCCACCCGTATTAGCTAATTTGATTCGATGACGTAGTGTATGGAAAGTAGCAGGGAGTCCATCTTGCGAGAGACCCCTACAGTTTGGAAAGTCCCGAAAGTCCCCTCTAAATTGTAAAATTAGACAATTATACATATTTTTTCGCAACTTGACTTTAGATGATTTTTCACGAATTTTTTGACCAGATTCATTAAAAACGGGTCAAGTAAAAACTAGACAATATAATGTAAAAACTAAACAATAGTGTAAATTTAATATTATGTAAAAACTAGATAATTTCTTTCATAACCTAGACAATATAATGTAAAATCTAGACAATATAATATAGAAACTAGACAATATAAATTACACCTAATGAAATTTATGTACAAGTAATAAAACTAAACAAGATTATTTTTAAAATTATAAGATCATTTATAAAACTAGACAATATAGTTATTAATTAAACTAGACAAATATGATGTAAAAACTAAATAATACATATTAAATTTAGACGATTCAACATAAATGTATAATATAAAATATAACATGAAAAATTAGATAAATATTAATATAAACAAAAACAGATTCAATTCATATAAAACTAAATAATATGTGTTGAATTTTAGGTGTACTTTTTAGATGTAGGGGTACTTATGAGAAATAGCAGTTGTAGGAGTATATAAATAGAGATAAATGAGAAGAAGAAGAAAAAAGGGTAAAAGGGCAAAGAATGGCAGCAATGGAATCGACAGGAAAGTGGCTGTATGAAGCCTTAACCGAATTGTGCAGCAACGTCGATTCTGATCTGGTTTTGGATGATGAGATCATCTCAGGCCTCGTCTCTTACTGCGAGATGGCTCCTCCTCTCGATGCCAAAGAATACCTTGATGTACGTTTTCTTACCCTATTTATTCTCCTTCAATTTTCATACTTAATTTCGTATGCCACTTCATTTTTGGCTCTTTTATCACATTATATCCAAACCTTACCTGTTTCAATCGAATCAACTGACTTCAAATTCTAATGCCCTAGGTTTCTGTGATACTTGGATAGTTGGATGACTTATGAACATGACTTGAATGTGAAATTGTAATGGCTATTTCAAATTGGAATCAACAAATATTGTTATTCACTGATTCCAGTTACTGATTTTGGACTTGAACCTTGTCTATGTATGTGTGTACGATTGGATGCCCCCCGTCTCTGTTGCAAATTTCATCTCCCAAATATTACTTTCTTTCAGGTAATATGACTTCTATTAGAATAACTGTTTATAGAGTTTTAGTGTGCTTGAGTATTAACTAGTTCCTAATATTTAGTAGACAGTGTACTTTTCGTGATAAGCACTGTTTCATTTCTGGAGAGACAATACTCTTCTCATTTATAAGTTTAGGCCATTATCTTCATTTGTACACACCAATAGTATGTTTGCTTCTTGTACTAGAACATCAATATATGTGTCCCTATAGAGAAAATCGTTTGAACAGGATTGTGTTATGTACTGACATTCCAATGGACTTATCATGATCTTAGTAATTACTTCACAACTTCGTAGTCCATGGACTTATGTTTAACCAGCTCCCAATGGGAAATTACAATAGGAAGACGGAAAAACAACGAGAAATAAAGCATAAGCATAGCTGCTTGGAGTTGTAATTAAGCAACAAAGGAATTTAAATATTTAAAGGAGATAATAAAATAAAGAAAGAAAATTTTATGCTGAACAATATCACTCGGGAGCAGCCTGTACAGAGAGGACAGAGAGCTAATTCTGAACATTTGGACCTTCCAAAGTCCTTTGGAAGGTGTTATTACAGGGTTGAAAATGATATCCCATAGGCATTATGGCTCTAAGAGTCGTTGCTGATCCTTGTAAAATCTAAATCACGAGTATACGAGATCCCGGTCAGACTATTTGCTTAGCCCCAAATTTTTTATTTTAATATTCTATAACAGCGCCAGAGATATTTCATTGTAAATAAACTCTGACCATTGAAAAGTAACATTGACCAATCATTCATCAATTGTGTTATTTAGGGGAAAATCTAGCATTAGATAAGGTTGTACTGGAACTAATATCAAAATAGGTTGTACTTTAAATCTGAGCAATTCAATTTAGTATAATTGAATCCTGACTATAAGATTAAACTCAATTGGTTTCCAGTCATATATAAGTGGAAGCATGCTTTTTTTTGTTATCTCTTTCTTCTCCGCCGTATTTCTTCCCGCTTATGCCGTCATCTTTCTTTTCTTATCTGCTTTGTTCGTTCTTCTTCTATTTGCTTCTTCTCCCTGCATCTCCATTCTCCGCCGCCTGCTTCTCCGCCTTAAGAAGTGAATAGAAGAAGAATGAATGAACAAAGCATATAAGAAGAAAGAAAGAGAACGACATACGCTGGATTAAAGACAGCGGAGAAGAAAGTGGATAACAAAAAAAAGCGTATTTCCACTTATTTTTGACTGGAAACCAATTGTATTTAATCTTGTGGTCAAGATTCATTATACTAAAATTGAATGGCTCAAAATTAAAGTACAACCTTATTTGATATTAGTTCTTGTACAACCTTATGTGATGCTAGAATTTCCCGTTATTTAGTACCCATGGCCCATCCTATTTTCTAATACTATCTTTTGGAAATGTTTGAAGTTTTAGGTATATTTGCATAATAGTTTTATGCTTACTCTACTTGTCTCCTTTTAAAAGTTGACATATATTTCACTTTCTAACTAGCTCCCTGTAACCAATAGGGATAATAGTGGAAAAAGTAAATCACGTTAATAAGTATGCAAGCAGCTAAAACATCTTATACTATAAAAGAGCCGGATGGAGTATTTGCCAGCTGGTCACATTAATTAATTAATTAAACGACATTAAGTGCTACGATATATGGCCATATATTTCCCAAAGTGTTAACTTGGTTAGAGGATACATGATGTTTGTTTGTAATCTTATTATTTGATGTTCTAGCTATTTGTATACTTATGAAGGTGACTTATGGTTTCCATAAATAGATCTATAGGGAGGTAGTTCAGAATTGAAACACTTTAAAGGTGAAAAGTAGGTGTAAGAATGACATCATGATACAAAAAGAGCCTAAAACATCAAATATATTCAAACTCATTCAAAATTCGGAAATATCAATTATACTTCATCCATCCCCGGAATAGCTTATCTGTTTCATTTTTGTTAACATGTGTTTACCTTCGTTTGACTATAATTTAATCCTAAATCATATAGAAAATAAATACAATAATTATATTGTAGTAGTATTTAATAACATTATAATTTTTGTGATTATATATATATATATATATTAGGATTAGCCTTTTAGTCGAACAAGTGTAATAAAGGTTGAAAATTGGAAGCTATTCCAAGGATGGAGTAAGTATAGAGTAGGAGAAATTACTATGTCATGGATTGTGAAAATTTTGAAAATGGAAGGATAGTTTTGACCAAATATGGAAGGAAGGGAATAGGGATATGCAATTTGTCTTTTGAGAGACCACTACCACCGTGTCTATATAATGATTTTCACTGCTGACTTCACTAGATAATAAAAGTAATGCACTTGAGCAGCGTACATCACTCATGGGCTGTAATAGTCACTGATTGCTGAGAAAGGAGAGAGTATTTACTTGTTGAAAGAAGAATCAATTGAATGATGACTATTACTTCCGTATGCACATAATGGCCATGCCCTGATTAGTATGCCTAGCTATTTGGGGGTATGACACAAGAGGTCGTCTTCACCATTGCAGAGTTTGCTGCAAGCTTCAATAAGTCCTCTTTGCTCTTTGTGCCAACTAAGTGCGCCTGATGGATAGAAGTACTATATATCTACTGTAATTATAAAATGGAATTTCAGTACCTCCTTTATTTATTTTTCCCCTTCTTCTTTCTATTCTTAAGTAAGAAATGAAAGCGTTCTTCCTTTGAACCAAGATAGTTTTTTAAAAATAAATAAATAAATACAGTGTTTTCCGTCAGCAATTTGACTGCATTTTACACAAGGTCTATGTGTATTCTGTATCAATGGAGTATATACTATGTGGATTACAATTGATTGGAGTGCATCAGTTTTGCAGCTGTGCTAGTAATGCAGCAATCTTAAGGAAGATTTGGAGATAATTTTTTTTATAATTCAACACGTGGTGAGGAACCATGATGTTGGAGCTTGAGTTTCTAAACCCTACTTCATTCAGTGCTAAAAGTTTGTTTCTCTTTACTATATCATGCATATTTAAGTTTTACTGTGCATGTCTTTCTGAATTGCTGTCACCTTGAAATGGAAATTATTACCTAGACTGGTCCATTGTGTCGCATTCCTAGTCCTGTGGTCTACAAAATTAGTTGTAGACACAGTTTAGGTAAGCATGTTGCACTCTTAATACCTGAGGTGGCGTACCTGCAAAGATTTCGGATTCGGAGTATAGGGGTATAGTGCTACTAACATGCAAAGATCAGGTGTATGTATTCTTTCCCTGTCTTTTGTTTTAACTAGTCGTTGACGATTTGATGGACAAATCTGGAATTTTGTACCCTGATGCATGAGGTATAAGGAATCCTTGTAGACCTCCCTTACCTCTTGCTACTTCAGTTTTACTGTGATTTCATATTTGATCTTACCTTTACATCTTTATAGACCCTGACATTTATCATCCTGCTCTTCCTCTGAAGAATATCGTTGGTGAGCAAGCTGGAAAAGGTGTTACAGAAGAGTACTTGAAACGGAGAGGTCATTCACCACAGAATAATACCAGTGCAAGTACTTCAACATCTACTTTACATGCCTATGTTAAACCACGCTCTGATGAAGGTCCAGTCATCACATCTAAGAGACCGCAAAGAGCACCAAAGGAGCCTAAAGCATCCACAAGCCAGGAATTCCCAATTAATAGTGAGACAAACGAGCCCCAAAACACACAGACAAAAAATTCATCGAGTTCCAAGAAGAAAAAGTCCGGAAAAGTTATTTCACTTGCAGAGGCTGCAAAAGGGTCTATTGTTTATCAGAAGGGGAAACCGTGCACATGCCAAGCCCGCAGGCATAAGTTGGTGAGCAATTGTTTATCTTGCGGGAAAATAGTCTGCGAGCAGGAAGGTGAAGGCCCTTGCAACTTTTGTGGTTCCCTTGTGCTGAAAGAAGGTAGCACTTATGCTGGCCTTGACGTAGGTGCTGGAATGCTATTAACAGATTCCGAGGTAGCTGCAGAGGCATATGCTAAAAGGCTCGTTGATTATGATCGTAACTCTGCAGCTCGTACGACAGTTATAGATGACCAAAGTGACTACTATGAGATTGAGAATAATACCTGGCTTTCCAAGGAGGTCTATATTCTATATCTCTATTTGTTATCAAATTGCACAATTCTGAACATAAGATTTTTTTAATCTAGGATTTAACAAATACTGTACTTGAATTGTGCTCATTCACAGGAAAAGGAACTACTACTGAAGAAACAGGCAGAGATAAAAGAGGCTGAGGAAGCCAAACGGAGCAAAGTGGTCATGACATTTGACCTCCTTGGGCGAAAGGTAATATCTTTGCAATAAAGCTTCTCCCTGTATACATGTGATGCGCTAAACTACTGTATATGACCATGCAGTTTCATTCATTTTTGAGATCATTCTTGTTTGCCTGAAAAAGAAATAAAAAGGAACAGCTTCAAAATTCAAAACACAAAAGTTTAAGGAAAACAAATAAATTCGAATAGAAGCTTATGTTTAAGCTCCAAGAAGAAGTATGTTTTCTGAAATGCCGTTTTCTTTTCTTTTTTTTTGTTTTTGTTTTTGGATGAAGCTTCACTCTCCCAAATGCCAATGTGGGTTGATATGTATATATAGCTCCTATGTCGTCTAGTATGTCTTCACAAAAATACGAAGCCGAGAGTCAATGGAAGTACTATACCTAAATAGAAGGGAATATCCACTTGTGCTAAGAAGCATAAGCAGATGATGCCTCTATTTAGACTATCCAAATAACAGTGCTGTTCATACTGAAGTAAACTGTAGAATGAAACAGCTTTCAGTGTATCTATTGTATAACTGAAGTTGTACTGCAGGTTCTCTTGAATGAAGATGAAGCTGGTGAAGGATCGAAGAACAGCATTTTACTCAAGCCGCCTGAGGGAAGAGAAGAGATTCGTATGAAACCAAATCCAAATCTCAAAGTTCAACCAATTTTTATCGACCCAGGTCCCAGGAATCCGAGTAAGGATAGAGGTTTGAATAAAGTTTTGAGCAGTGGTTTGTGCTTGGAGATAAGTGGAAGAGTACAACATGTTACCAATGAAATTGATGCTCTGTGATAGATGGAGATAATGCTCTTAGTGATGGTTATGTACTTTTTATTGTGCACTGCTGTTGGTAACTGAGATTCGCTTTAGGGAAGGTTGCACTGGTGTTAAATAAAAATGTAACACTAAAAATGAATTTCAGCTGTATCCAATAATATGATTAAAGATGTTCATCTCCTTCTCCTAATCTGTGTCATGTTATTATTCACAGCAGTCTTAAGATAAATATATGTAGAGCGCGGTTGTGTTACATATATCCGCCTCCAAAATCCGCTCTCCAATGTCTATGCCACAATCGTAATACCCTTGGTCCGCTAAGATTGTTGAAATCATCTACAGCTTCATTTATTCCCCAGCTCCCCCCCCCCCTCCCCTCATCCAGTCCCATTTAATTCACAATGCTCGTAATCAGCAGGCCAATTATCTTGGATTTAAGTCGGGGTTAGGTCTTGGTTCAAAATGGAACTGAGAAGGAAAAAAAAAGAATTTATTTTATTTTACATGTTCATTTAAAACATGTCAAATTGAAGTAGCTAAGAATTCAATTTGAGTATGTGTGAGGAGGTTCTCTGCACAACCCAATAAATTTACGGTCTATTTTATATATCTAAATAGTAATTTTTAAATGTATTTATAAATTTAATTTATTTTTTTTTATTAATTTATTGCACACGTTAAATATATGTATTCTTTAAATTTTATGTTTCTATATAATTTATTAATTAGTTTATATGTGATGATTTATAAACGTTAAAAAAATGATGAGTATTTTTATTAATTGAAAAAAATTATCAAAAAGCCTTTACATTATAGAATACACTCTAATTATTTATATTTATTAAAGTAATAAGTTTTCAGTTCTTTTTGCACAACAAGAAAAATAAATTAATAGAAAAACTATTTTTATCAACGTCACACCAACCTATCTTACCAACCTTCTTCAACAAGATATAGTGATAGTTTAACATGACATACCTACAATCCATATTAATACCAAACTTCTTCAACAAGATATAGTTATAGTTTAACATGACATACATACCATCCATATTAATTAGATATTTGAATAGAAGACGAATAATACTTAATTTATGGTTTGATTTTTTACTTTATTTTTAAATTTTAACTTATTTAAGGTATAAGTTATGTAATTGAAATGTAATATTTTACTTAATTATACTATAAACTACCGATAATATTGAAAAAAAAAAACACGGCCCCATGAAAATTTGAATAGACTTTGCTTTAGTTGGTTGCAACTCGTAAAGTAAAATTTTATTATAGTAATAAGTTTTTCAGTTTAGTCTTTCTACTTTTTGCACAACAAAAATAAATTAATAAAAAAAATTATTTTTGTCAACATCTCACCAACCTTCTTCAATAATATTTGTCATAATTTTAACATGAACATGCATACAATCCATATTAATTAAATATTCTTTGAATAGATGACGATTCATTATTAATTTTATATTTTAATTTTTACTTTATTTTTAAATATTCATTTATTTCAGTTATAACTTATGAAATTACAATGTGATATTTTACATAATTTTAGTATAGAGTATCGATAATATTGCAAGAAAAATTGCACGGGCCCTGTGAAAACTTGAGTTGGACTTGCTTTACCTGGTTGCAACTTGCAAAGTAGAATGTGCAAGCTTTATTTTTTGGATACGGGTTGGATACGGGAGGTAATCAATTTCAGACTTGTTGTCACAAAATAAAAAATACAGTTTCCTCCTCGATCAATCTGGACTAAAATTATCAACATCCATAGAATCAAGTATATATAAGTACCCAATCAAGTTGTCGATCCAAAATAAAGATATATATGCAATAGATAATCAAAATTCTAACATCGAATGTGAATTCACATCATGTATGTTCGTAAGATTGAAAAGCCAAAGTTAAAGAACATATGAGAAAATCTGGGTTCTTAAGCCCCTAATGTAATTAAGTTCAGAATGAGTTATGAATGAAAAAATAATATTTTTTTTCAATAATGTATATAAAAGTAATCTTCAAAATCTGAAAATCATAAGCGGGTGCATGCAATCTTGTTTTTTCAACTAAACCTGATTCGTAAGTTTCTGACGTGTCCGATCCCATTCTCGTCAAAATTATTAAATTCTTTGAAACTCAAGCCTTTGATCCTCTAATACACTCAAATGTTTTTCAAATGGACCTTGAAGCATGCTAATACAAGCCTCTGAGCTTCACATTTAATTTGTTCAAAGTATACAAGAATCATTTATCCTCAGGTTTTCGACTAAAAATTCAACATTCTACAAACCACGATTAAAAATGAACAAGAAACACTATAAATTATTAACAAAGACTCGTAAAAATAAGGGAAAAATGACTTGATGAACCTCTAAATTATGGTCTCGTAACAATACTTCTTAAAAAGCAGCCTTAAGAAGTAGTCTCTCTATTCCAATAAAAGCTTTATAACCATTATACAAACTTCCAAAACAAAATAAGGAAGTTATATCGCACCCATTAATTGTAAAATGACTATATTTAATTACATGAAAATTCAGTTTTAATTACATATATGTCCACATGTGTCATGCAAGTGACATCAATAAGTTAAAGCTGTTTGGTAAATTTTTAAGCTGGTAATTTAATATGGACAAAAATGAAAATTTCAACTTTTAAATCGTTAAAAGTTCAATTTATGAATTGATTATTATCAAACATAACTTACATGTTATTGTTTCAGTAACAAGTATTAATAATAGGGGTGTACGTATATACAATTCACCCAAAAATAATTATGACAACCGTGATCGAGACTAAACGAATTCTTCCACAAACCAAATTGTTGCCTCCATGGTCCTGAGTAAGTTGGGCCGGTTTATTCATGTAAATGGATATGAATCTAATCCAATCCAACCCTTTAAAAAATTATGGATGGGGAACTCGTTGACTTTAACGGGTTTTGATACCTGTATCCAACCCAACACGAATTATTTATTATAAATTGGGTACAGATGTTAAACCCCGCATGCATACCACCCGACCCGGTAAAACCGACCAAGTTTCGACCCGAAGCAATTTAATTAATTAAGTATTAATTAAAGTAATACTTATTTCTCTACAAAAGAAAGCTTGACCTAAAAATTCATCCCTAAAAATTCATTTCTCCTAAATGACAATTATTAAAATTTGATTAGGATAGAGTTAGAGTTTATGAAATGAGTGAGTATTTGGAGATTTGGAATTTGATTAGTATTTGAGTGTGTGAATTGGAGTTGAACCTAAAGATATTAATATTAAGTGATGCGTCTTTATTTCGAAAAATACAAAAGTTTATTGGGTCACACCGGGTCAAAATTAAGGTTGGGTCCAAACCGGATCAAAATTAAGGTTCGGTTCAAACCGGGTCAAAATTCAGGTTGGGTGCGGGTTTGGTACGTGTGGTCTTCGGGTTGGGTGGTGAATGGGTGCGGGTACAAAAACTCAACTCGAACTCGTACTTAAATAAATTGTCGGGATTATGCGAGTTTGAATTTGGATTGGGTTGGATTCCTATATATTTACAAGACTATCGGCGGATGGTTTTTTTGTTTTGAAATATACTAAACTTTATTAATACTGAAAAAAGAAATTAAATATTAGAATTGTTGGTCTGTAAAGGAACTTTACGGACAAGGTCCTAGATTATACGAAGCCACAAAGGGCAAATTTCCCCGGTTGATGGTTGGTTTGATAACAACGACAAGGTTCGGTTCGATTGCGTAAGGAATAAAATTTGTAAGAAATAGTTGATTGAATATTTGTTTTTTGGAGATGTTCTGTTAGTCTCTTGCACAACGGACAGTGGGAAAGAGTCTTTGTGACCGACTCGTAACACTTGTCAGCTTCCCACCCAAACTACAATTTCTTTCTTGGTTGTACAATTCATTAATGTCTTAATTGACCTGTTGTTAGAATCATAGAAAATATTTCTTTAATTTCTAACATTACTCTCCTTCCATTATTCCTTCTAAAAAGATTTAGATTTATTATTTTGTATACCAAATTAGGTAATTAAGGTGACCCTCAAGCTCGGGACTCTTTGTGGAGAACAGAGAAGAAGAAGCAGAAGAAGAAGCAGAAGCAGCTGTGTAATGTTTCTGTAAAGGTACAGTAACTGTACCACCTTTTTGCACTTGTCTTTTCTATTTTTATTCGATGATCAATCTTGATAATACCACCCAGATTTATTTATTCAAATTTTCTTCATCGTTATGCTTAATTTCTATGATTTCGTTTCTTATTCTTGAAATTAAAAAGTTTCATTTTTTTTTTTTTTTGAAATCTATCAGGTATGTATATATTTCTGGCACATACTAGCTATTGATTTAGGTGACAACTGGAATAGGCTTATTTGGTTGTGGGTTTAGTTTAGCTGGTGTAGGTTGATCAAAGTGGTTGAATTTGAATCAGTTGTGTGTTGAAAAGGAAAGGTTTTTGGTATTTCAAGTGGTTGCATGTTGGGTGAATAGTTTCAAGCTAATTTAGTTCAACCATTCTATGATGATGATGGACTTCAGAGGAGCAAAGGCATCAGGCCTTTAAAAGGGAATATAGTCTTCTTGCTGTATCTTTAAGGGTTGAGAGATTGAGGTTAGCGAATTGCGATATTGCTCCTATTCGAGATGAATCCGGTCTCGGAGAAGAGTGTACTCCCCTCCAAACTTCTTTCATGCCTAATAGCATTTTCAATCTTTCTTCTAATTTCATCTACGTTGAGCATTCTTGAGCTGACTGACAATTCATTAGTGTCGGAGTCAGTTCTTGACTACATTCGGGTGAATAAATTGCCTATTGGCTCGAAACATGTGGGCAGTCCCGTTAGAGATAATGCTTTACCGAAGACAAAACCAGAAAAAGATTCTATTGCAATCGGAGAGGTTGTTGGAGGTTCTGGTCCAAATGACTTTGAGAAGCCTTGGCAAGAAGATCTCTGCGACAAAAGAAAAGCTCTCCTGAGGGTGTTTATGTATGACCTGCCACCAGAATTTCACTTTGGGTTATTAGGTTGGGAGTCTGGTTCACGTCAAACATGGCCTGCAGTGGGTGACAGAAAAACGATTCCATCTTACCCTGGAGGGTTGAATTTACAGCACAGTATAGAGTACTGGCTCACTCTAGATCTCCTGGCATCAACTGCAAAAAACATAGTGAGGCCATGCAGTGCGGTCAGAGTATTCAATTCTAGTGAAGCGGATGTGATATTTGTACCATTTTTCTCGTCTCTGAGTTACAATAGGTACTCGAAGCATCATGGGAATGAGAAGGGACCAGTAGATAGAGTTCTGCAGGGGAAATTGGTGAGTCTTTTAAAAGGTAGGAAAGAGTGGAAACGCTCAGGTGGGAAAGATCACATAATCCTTGCTCATCACCCAAATAGCATGCTGTATGCGAGGAAAAAACTGGGCTCCTCTAGGTTTGTGCTTGCAGACTTTGGCCGATACCCAAGTCATATTGCCAACCTCAATAAGGATGTTATTGCTCCTTACAAGCATATGGTGAGGTCTGTTTCGGTGACTAACTCACCCACATTTTCTGAACGGCCAACACTGATCTACTTCCAAGGAGCGATTTACCGGAAAGATGTGAGTAATTCCCTATCATTTGCTGTTCTTTCTATTCTTTTATCTTTTATATTGTCAGAATTCAACTGCAATTTTAAGATTGACAAAAACATCGCTTTTCTTTTGAAGTCTGGTAATGTTTAGGTCCGATTTAGCACCCTGCAGATTATTATGATAACTAAAATTTTTGATATGTTTAAGATTTATGTACAGCAGTATTACACTATTACTCCAAAGACATACTATATAATTGATAGACAACAACGTTATGTTTGCTTTTACACAAGGATATATAAAATGTCGAGTAGCCCATGATGTTCTAAGATTTCTATTCACGGAGATGGCTAGCTATATTATATACAGTTTGCCAACCATGCGACTCAGCCTACATACATGGTGTGGGATTTGTGTTGCTTCTGTCCTCTGATTGTTATATGATTGGAATTTTCTGCTTTTTTGTCTTTGAGAAACTACACAACCTGGCTTTTATTTTTATGCTCTTTGCTTTGTGCTTCTAAATTTAACCGTTTCTCCTGATCTAACTGCACAGCTATAAATTATCATATTTGTGTATGCGATTACTGTTATGGGTGCGTTTCTTCTTTGCTTATACTTTGGTTGCATGAATCGGACCATTATACCACGTAAGAGGAGAAACTAAGAAACCAATCTTTAAGGTAGAGAAATAATGACCCAAAAAGGAAGAGAAAAGCAGCAAGATGGATATATTGGTAGGCCATAGGCCAAAGCAATGAGGAACTTTGTATGAACTTGTGTATTCTTGCTTCTGTCTTTTCTTTCTAGCCCTATAAATCCAGCGTTAATCTCGAGATAGATTTGTCATGCCAGGCTGTCTAATAACTTGTGATCTGGATATGAATGTGCCTTTATGTTAATATTCAGGGTGGAGAGATCCGTCAAGAACTGTACTACCTTCTTAAAGATGAGAAAGACGTACACTTTACCTTTGGAAGTGTTCAATCAAATGGAATAAGCAATGCAGGGAAAGGGATGGCTTCATCTAAATTTTGCCTAAACATAGCTGGAGACACACCCTCATCTAATCGTCTCTTTGACGCAATTGCTAGTCACTGTGTTCCTGTAATTATTAGTGATGACATTGAGCTACCATATGAAGATGTTCTCGACTATTCAGAATTCTGCATATTTGTTCGTGGGGTGGATGCTGTGAAAAAGTATTTCCTTCTTAATCTTCTCCGAGGCATCAAACAAGATAAGTGGACTACAATGTGGGAAAGGTTGAAGAAGGTAAGTGGGCACTTCGAATACCAGTATCCATCCCAACCTAATGATGCTGTGGATATGATTTGGCAAACGCTAGCGCGGATGAAGACCTCAACAAAATTGAAACTTCACCGGGAAAATAGATATAACAGATCCTATTCATAGCTACAGGAATTTGAGGTAATCGTTTTACATTGGCAAGTGAAGCTATGAATACACTTAGCTTATCCAGATTCGCTTTCAGCCATGTGTTATCCCTTTGCTATGTTATTGTTTCTAGTTTAGAATCAGTAAATAGTTCTTTTCAAATGAAGCCGGTGATAATAGCTTTTACCTGCTGTGATTTCGTAAAAAAGCAACAAATAGCTCTTTTTTGGACTTGATCTTTCAGTTTCTGTCGATCCTCCCTGTCTCGTCTGGTGCTATGAGCAGTTTATTACCCAAATCTTTGTTTCCAAGTTGTGAACTTTTTACTATGAGATAGCATTGAAGAGAAAAATGAACATAATTGACAATTCCTCGAACGGAATATAAGGTTTCTCTTCCTAAGAAGGTATATTAACACAACAGTTCCTGAGTATTTGAGCTATGGTCAGAGTCTATACTAGTATACTATATATAAGAAGATAAGAGGTGTAGCTTGCTGGTAAAACATAATGTAAAAATAATGAAAACAAAACCAACCTAACTATGTAATAACTTTCGACGCAGCTAGTTAATTATAAACCTTTAATCGTCTAACACCGGTTGTGAATAGGATCAGATCCTCGTCGAACTCTTCTCTTTAATGATACACTAGGATCAAAAGTCGGTGCAGGGGAAGGTGCAGCCTTCACCGGCACACTCAAATCTTGGAAGAAATTACCGTCTGGACTTGTTTGGAGCGATCTCCCTTGTTGCCATCTGACAGCAAAGTCGATGCTTGTTAGTCCGGAGACGTTTTGGGGGAGAAACGATGGAAACCCGATGCAAAAGATTACAAGTACGATGATTCTGAAGCTGCTCATATTATTTGTTTTGTTTTGTTGTGAACTTGTAACACAAATGATGATGTAGAAGCAGGTGCTTTATATGAGTGAGTGAGTTTGTTGTGGGATTCGAGGGAGTAAAGCAAGCCAAATAAAGAAGATAAAGAGGGCCCAAAACAAGAAGAGAAGCTAGATTCACTCGAATTGCAATCATAAGCTAAATAGAGAAGCAAACATAAGGCTGTTTTTAGAAGTATGACAGGTTTGAATAAAAGTTAACTAGTCTGATTAGAAGCCAAGAATCATTGGATTGGTTCCCCCACATTGAATCGATTCTTTACCTTGCTCTTTTGTGGTGTTTTTGATGCTAAATAAACCCTCTTTTGGACCATCTTTGGAACAAAGACCAACCAAGTTTAAGACCGTTTCTCCATCTCATCTTCCCATTTTTTCATAAGTTTTTGCCATGTAATACGTTAAATACAACGTAATTTATAACATCTAAGCTAAACGCACAATATTTTTCATTAATGGACGATACTTTTTTTTACTCAAATAATGCAACTCCAACTTATAATACTCTCTCCGTCCCGACGAATTTCATTCATTAGTATTTGCTCGTTCAACAAAACTTCATACATTATTACTAAAAAAAGATACATTACCGAAAAAGAAGTTATCCCACCACTAACAAATACTCAATCTGTTCCAAATTGAAAATTTCAATTTGAATTTTCATGGTCAACATTTTTAAATTTCTAGTTTGATTTACTCATATATGATATTTTCAATGAAATTTTGAAAAATATATAACAAAAATATAATATGTAATTTATAGTAATATGAATTTTTTATTTTTTAACCAATATTATTTATGAGTTATTCACATACGGATTTTAAAAATGTTGATCATGAAAAGTTAAACTGAGACTTGCAATTTGTGATGGAATTAGTAACAAACCATCTCAATTTTATATATAAATTATAACATTTGTCATTAAAAGTACATTTTTTCTCACCTCTTTTATATTTTATTGGTACTTTAACTTTTAGCATAAAACTATGTATTAATTATAACGTATGAAGTTATTCAAACGGAAGGAGTATATAAATATGGAGTTAGTCCAAAAAGCTCCAATATCATAGCAGTATAGTATAACATTACAACTCTAGTTTGGAGTTGTGTGGTTCTGGTAAGAGTTTTCACGAGCTCCTCCGTCACAGTCGATCGAGCTTCTAACATCTTCAAAAAGAAAATAAAATAAAGAAAGAAAGAAGAATTAACAGTAGGTTCCTTGACATCTTAACAGTGACACATTAGTTTAGGATTCAATCAAAAATCGATAACGATATAGTACATAAATCAAATTCTAACAAAAAAAACATTCTTATTTTAAATTTTGAAACAATTTCCACTTCTATTATTGACATTTATTTTACTATGAAACTGATGTAAATAATTATTATTACTTCAAATATAAATAAAAGGGAGAAAATTATGTTAAATATACTCGAACATTAAGGGCTGATTGTCATGACACTCAAATGTCCATTTGGATGGGATTTTGATGAAATTGTATTTGGAATGAGGTATTTAAAGTGTATTTTAAGCCAAATCACTGTTCATCGAGTCAAATAGAACGATTTAAATGCTATGACAATCAGCTAAACCTTTTATTAAAGCTGATATGTGAGCACCAACTCCGAATCGAAAGTGTAATATGATGGATGAGATTTAAATTAATTAAAAATTTATTAAAATTTGAGCTAAATTTTTTTAATATATTTTATTTCCTCCATTTATTTAATGCTTAACTAGGTGAGATTGTCATTAGCATGTACGAGTCAAATTATGGAACTTCAAACTTAAACACGTGATACTAATGATATTGAAACATGCATCTAATTAGGAGAGGTACCAAATGAAACTCACTTTTTGCTTTTACACATTTAAATCCGTCACTAGGTGTTTTGGTATAAAGTCACTTGATCGTTAGTACATCATAACAAATACCCCCAACTAATAATTAAAAAATAATTTCTAAAATCTGTAATAATTCAAATAATTAAAATAACAATTATTTAAAAAAATTTATATAATTAAAATAAAAATTAATAAATAATAATCTTTTCTCCTCAAACCACCACCAGCACCACCTTCATCTCCAACCATCACTATCATCTCCGATCACCTCCACCAACATAGTTATGTTTAATGAAAGTTTTCCAATTCATTTCCACTAATATTGTAATGACATCTTATGTATCGGTGTGCTCAACCTCTCACTATTAGCGACCTCCACAACCAGCTCCGATCACTCACCACCACTATCAAATTACAGATCTGAATCTGGGTACAATGCTACATAAATATGAATGAATGTTGTAGCGTCAACAATTTATTCTTACATTTATCCCGTATGCTACATTGATATGAACGAATACTGCAGTGTCAAATTATTCTTACATTTATCCTATCTAACAATGCTACATCGATATGAACGAATGCTGCATCGTCTTTTGTTTCTGATGGCAGCGCAATGCTGCAGCAATATAATGAATGCCGCAGCGCTACAATTTAAGGTTATAAATGTAATGAATGTACCTTATATAAATTTATAACGAATATACTCAATCAATACATTAAATAACTTAATATATTAGCTTAAATTCTTTTATTTAGGAAAAGAATTAGGAAATCTATTCATCTGCATCTAGAAGTTACATATATACTTTATCGTGACAAAAAGTATTCATAAATTAAATTTAATTAACTACCAGTCAATTATCTTTATCTTTAACTATAAAGTACTCTTAAGATATAGTAATAAATTATTTAATAAAAAATTAATTATTAAAATGTTAATATAAACTTTTATTGAATTATTTATTACTATGGTTTAAAGGAAATTTGTGGTCAAAATCAAAGACAATTGATCGTAAAATAGTAAAATTTGAAGAGTTTTTTAATGATGAATAGTACAATGGTTTATATTAAAGGAAAAATAATCATTTATGGTATAATTGGTTTACTTGAAAATGCATTCCTTCGTCCCAAATAAACTTATATGCTATTTTTTCCGGGTCAAACTAGAAATTTGACCACTAATTAATTTTAAATTAAATTGAAGAATGTTAATTATAGTTTACCTTTAATACATACATTCTTACAACCCCATTAATAAATCAATTTGAGCATAACAGACATTCACACAAAAGTTCATGTTAAAATTATACAATTGCATACTCACAAAAGCACCGAATACATGCATGACATCATGAAACTGTACGAATAATATGTGAAGTTGAAAATATATTGGTAAGACCATCTCCAACAGCGACCCAACCC
Organism: Plantago elongata; assembly: GCA_036897095.1. Classification (NCBI taxonomy): domain Eukaryota; kingdom Viridiplantae; phylum Streptophyta; class Magnoliopsida; order Lamiales; family Plantaginaceae; genus Plantago; species Plantago elongata. The sequence continues at coordinate 21,178 of JAYMSP010000836.1, read as the reverse complement.
GGATTGAAACTGCTACTGAAATGCTGGCTCAGCCTCCAACTGAGTCTAAGCGAGAGGCCCAACGTTGCCTCGTCCCAGCATTGCAATATGTTGTTTACTCCTTCTTGCTTATTAATTCTTGCTCTTTCTTTTTGTTTCTCTTCATTGCAGTAGCATCAATTCATTGCAATAGCATCAATTCATCTCTTCTCTTTCAATTCATCAAATCATTTCTTCTTTATTTTATTGCTACAAATATAATAATTATATTCTATATAAAATTAAGTTAAATATTACTTATAGAATATTATAAATATATTATTTAAATTGAAAATCGTAATAATAGAAGAGAAAATACATTTCTTCAAGAAATAAGTACGCTTGTAAAAAAGAAAATACATAATTAATTAATATTTGAAATCAATTCAAGAATAACGTTTAAGGAAATGAGAAAAGAAAATGAAATGAATCATTAAGTTTGAAAGAAATGTTAACATAAAATAGATTTTGGGCCTCACTGTTGGAGTAGTGAATTGTGCATAGTTGCAAAGTGAGTTGCAGTAAGTAGAATGCTGACGTGACCGAGACTTTGGGACTGAGTGAATTGCAACTAATGGAGTTGGTCTAACAACTACACTATTCATTCATTTAGCTTCAAACCGACTTAATTACATGCATGAAAGCATGCCTGATTATTTGATTGTATAAGCTACATCCACTTATGGGGAAGGTTACAATATCAACATATAAGCATGATGGATCGACCGACTAAATTCTTCAGATTAGTTGGACATGTTTAATGATTCTTGCGACCATTTACACATAGTAAGTTGAACCACTATAATATATTAGGTCTGTTATCGTAATTAACTTTATATAAGTTTAATCCATGTCTTCAAGTGAAATGTATCAATAAACAAAAACAGTAGCTACAAAATTTTATCATTCGAGCAATTCAATGAAGTAATTAGAGCATTCAAATAATTTCAAATATGTTGAGAGGCGTAATCTCAATCGGTAACTCGTAGAGGTTGGAGGGACACATGAAAACGAGTCGACAAAGACATAAGGACTAAGAGATCATGGGGGTGAAGATATGTTCTACCAAAGAAAATCCGAAATCGACAACCACCTCCGAAAAATAAAATTTATTAAAATGAACTGTCGACATTGATCAACTATCTCAATAGAGAAAGAATGGTGGAGACTTTAGAATCTATATGAGATCTACTATATTTATTAATGCTTGAACTAGGTTGCCTACCCGATTCCTAATTAGCTATTCTCTTCGTCGTCTTAAATTGTTATCTAAAGAATGAAATCTGTATCGATAAAACTGAGAGCTTTGTTAAGCTTGTATTATAACTTGACAAAACTTTTGTGGTGAGTTCAAATAGTAAAATTATGTCTGAAAGTTCATGTCCAGTCAATGCCCATTTGACCGGGCTCGTAGAACCTGGCTAAATTAGACCCGCATACCTCCGATATATGTCATAATATAAATGTTATATTGGATGATTTTGTAAGGTCCGACAAATTTCCTCGTCTACTCGAAAATTTAATAAAATATTAATTTTATTATTTCGCACGAGCGAAAATATTACGTAAGTAAATCAGGTCAAATTTGGAATTTTAACGCCGAGCGGATTCGACGTTAAAATGAAATTTAGTCATTTATTAATAAACTAAAATAATATTAAAAATAATAAAATAAAAATTATTTATTTTATTTTTCCTGTGGCTCGGGTACGACCTGAAAAGTATTCGGGAATCGATTTTCCATTTTTCCGGATTTTATTTGCAAGTCGTTTGGAAGCCAAAACGATCCAGTTATATATAATAGCGAAAGTACCGGTTTAACCTTAGTCCTTCTTTCCTTTTCTTTCCAAGTAAGGGTATCTTGGCCTTTTCATGCTCATCATCTTCCCCAACACGTCTGTTTCTCTGGTCAATTCGTCTTCCCTGTTCAAACCTTGCGGCTCTGTTCCGCCGCCTTCACCAACACCAACTAGCCAACACCATAAACACGTGGCAAGTAGAACGGAGGCGTGAGACACGCGTGTGAAGAAGGAAGGGCGGTGCGGGATGAGTGGCGGACGCGCGGCAGCCGGAGACGGCTCGTGGTCGGCGCCCATGGCTATAAATAGCCGAGTCCGGTTGTCAAATCCCGACCACACCACCCCCTGCTCTCATCTCCCTTCTGCTCGCCACTCCACCGCTTCACCACCGTCCCTCCGCCCATCACCACCACTATTCCACCTCCTGCCGCCACTACCACCACCGCACGGTCTCAATTGCCTTTTTCTGGATTAGTGTCGTTATAACGCGACCAAATTGTCCGGTAAAGTGTCCCTCGTGTTCGATTATATTCGAAAAACGAAAAGGGAGACTAAGTCGAAATTATTTGCGGTCTCGTGCCACCCAACTGTCAACACGCTACTCGACGTTCCCCGCTCTCGCGCTCACACTTTGCTCGGTTAGTGTCACGCTAATCCTTCGTTTATTATCGTATATTATCAGTTATTATCGTTTATTACCGGATATTATCGTAATTGGGAATTTAAATTATACTGTTATACTGTTTAAGTTATTAGAATAACTGGTAAATATTAATTAATGTATATAGTGTAACTGTAGTGGGATATAGCGTCGACTGGCCGTCGACTATAGGCGGTAATATGCTGTCTATAGTATTGACCTATTGAAGCTTAGACATGGCTAGATGTTGTCACACTGTTATACGGCTGATGAATTATAGATGTCGACTGGCTGTCGAAAATAGACTATAGTATGATATTCTGTCTATTATGTTGATCTGTTGAGGGTAGATGACTGGCAACTTGCTGTTATAGGCCTGGATAATTATACTGAGACAGACTTGCCGTTTGTTGTCTGAATTTTATCTGTTAAGGGTCATATGTCGGATTTAATTTTCGAAAATAAAATACTAGGTCGAATTAACGGATTTCAAAGGAGATAAATAATTTTAGGAAACTATTAAGTTGTCGAGTAACTTGAACGTCAATTAATTAATTAATTAAGTAAAATGTCGTATATTCTGTAATCATTGTAAAACTCGGATAGTAAATCAAGTTTGTTCGTACGTCGCAAGACTTTATAAAATAATCTACTTAGACGTCGTCAGTTAAACGGATTTAAGAAAAGTGTCGAGAGTCTTTTAAATCATTTTAGCATTGGAATTAAGTAGTATTGCTCGTTTATTTATCAGGAAGTACAAAGCCGCTTAACTGTCAAGACATCCAAGGTGAGTGATAGCTGGCCTTCGGCATCAGGCCCTGGAAAAGTTAAAGTGCTTCCTTTCACTACTTTTCAATTCCTGCACCTGTCCTTGTGTATATGCTTGCCTGTTTGATTGTCTAATCCTGACTGCGACTACTCGACGACGACCGACCTCGACTCGTTTACCGATTTAGTTGACTGACTGTATCAATGTAGACAACCTGTATTAGGGAACCGCACCTGTATTGACTCGAACCTAGTTACTAGTTTGTACTGTACACTGAAACCCTATTACTGATTCCAGATACCAACTCTGATCCTGTTTACTGATCATGTCACTGATATTGTTATTGATCCTGTTTACTGATCATGTTACTGCTCCTGTTTACTGTTACCGCATTGCATCTGCATATTACCCCGTTACTGATCCTCATGCATTGCATTGCATGAAAAACTGTTTTACTGAAAAAGCAACCACACACTTTTTTCTGAAAATTTGGGAAACCGTCCTGGTCGACATTGTCGACATACTGTTACTGTAAAGCGTCCTGCAACGCTATCCTTTCGGGCAATACTGACTGGATAGCCATTCAAACGGTTTGGATTTTATGAGTTGTGACGGGTCATGCCTGTCGTGAAAGCAACTCCACACGCAGTCACGCTGCTACTGATGAGACCGCAACCTGATCCGTTCGGTCTAGCCCAAGACAGTTACTATTTAGTACTGTAAATCTGGCACCTTTCATGTGATATGATACTGACTGACTGATACCGGTTTCCCCACTGTTTACTACTGCCTGATCAACAAGTGTGTTGGTTTACTGTACTGTTGCATTCATACGCATATATTCATCATGCTTGATTATCCTCACTGAGTCCATGTGACTGACACTCTCCCTGTTTCCAATAATTCTGCTTTCCCAGATTTGGAGCACGAAGGGAGAACTGGGTAGCTAGACATACCGGCTGATACTAGGACTGGACATTCCGCTGCTAATCCTATTGTATAAGTGTGTGTTTTTTGTGTTAAGTTCTGAAGTACATTTGGAGTTGTACTAAATAATATTTTGATATTTATATATTTGGATGCTTGGCACAATCCTTGATGTCCGGACCAGACCGGGGCCTTACAGATTTAGTCCTTTGAGATACAAAATTTATAAATAGACTAAAGTTAAAGAGATGGACATACAATACATTTATAACAAAAAACATCAAAAGTTTTATAAAGAAAAATACAGTTATAACAAAAAATATCAGAAGTTTCATTGAAATCAATATCTTCTTCTTTGGTGTTAAATTTGTTATGTTGAATATCTATAGTGAAATGACTTCTACTGGTTACTAAAGTGAAGAGTTCATATCAAATTAATTAGAAAAATTCAAATTAAAATTGAAAAAGAAACATTTTGTATTTGTTAATGAAATTATTTAATACATGATGGTTTGATTGTTAAACTCATGTTCAACATAAAGGAGAAATACATCACACCATTTGATTTCATAAAGTGGAGGGAGCAAAGCATTAATGAATGTTGCTTATTTATAAGACAAACAATGCTTTAGCAATATAATTACAATGCTGTGAAAGTAGATCTATGTGTTATTTAGAGTATCAAACTGATGCAACAACATTTAGTTATAATGTTGTAGAAAGAATCATCGTTTTTCCTTGAGATCGTCAACCAAATGCTACATCATAATAAAAACATTGCTGCAACATTGTTTATTGTAAACAATGCTTTAGCAATATAATTACAATGATGTTGTGAAAGTAGTTGCATGTGTTATTTAGAGTATCAAACAAATGCAACAACATTTAGTTATAATGTTGTAGCAAGAATCATCGTGTTTCTTGAGATTGTCAACCAATGCTACATCATAACAAAAACATTGCTGCAACATTGTTTACTGAAATTTTTTTTGCAGGTTCGGCCATGCCAACTTAAACATGGTGGATGTCAGCAGATTTCTGTGGATGCATATCTAAACTCTGCAATATTTTATAGTGGATGTCTATTTCGGTGATTGCCGAATTTCGGTGGTGCATGAGATTTCATTAGATTCCAGTGGGGCTTGAGATTTCATTGTGTTTCTCATTCTTCGCTCTTTGTTAGAAAGATTGACACTAATTTCACTGCTCTTGCTTGTTATGTGGATGATATACTTTTAGCTGGAGATAGCTTGCATGAAATTCAAGCAGTGAAGGATCATCTCCATGCAGCTTTCACCATTAAAGATCTTGGCAATATGAAATATATGCTTTGGATTGAAGTTGCAAGAAACACAAAAGGCATTGCATTATGTCAACGAAAATATTGCTTAGATATTCTCGCTGACACTGGTTATATTGGTTGCAGACCAACAACTACTCCTATGGATTCTCAATAAGGGTTTATGGAGAGTGACAAGTTACTAGAAGATCCATCACATTACAGAAGATTGATTGGGAGATTATTGTATCTAACAATCACAAGACCAGATGTTTCTTATAGTCTACAGACCTTGACTCAACATATGTCTAAACCAACTGAAGGCCATCTTGCTGCAGCGCATAGATTGTTGAGATATCTCAAATCTACACCAAGCCAAGGCATATTGTTGTCAGCCTCATTAGACCTTACACTAAAAGGATTTGCTGATAGTGATTGGGCTAGATGCCTACATACAAGGAGGAGTATCACATGGTACTCACTTTTCTTGGGAGATTCTTTAATGAGATCAAAGAAACAGCCTACAGTGAGCAAATCATCTGCAGAGGCTGAGTATAGAGCCATAGCATACACTACTTGTGAATTGCAGTGGTTATTGTATCTACTAAAGGACTTGCATATTGATCATTCCAGACCTGCTATCCTCTACACGGACTCTAAGTCTGCATATTGTATAGCTCACAACCCTGTCTTCCATGACAAGACAAAACATATAGATGTTGATTGTCACTTCATCATGGAGAAGTTGAAAGGCAAGGTTATTCAACTTGTGCAAATACCTTCAAAACACAATATTGCAGACATGTTTACAAAACCATTGGGTCCTCAATTGGTTGGGCATTTCGAAGCCAAGCTGAATGTTCAGAATATCCACATTCATCTTGAGGGGGAGTCTAAAGGATCATCAAAGATGCAACAAGATTGAAGGAAATATGGATTGAAGAACTCATTCATCAAATGAGCTGCTAAAAGGAACAAAGACGAAGTCGCGTTTGAGTTCGTTACGTGTTCATTTTAATTATAACACGGCTTGTACCACGTGCTTGAAGGATAGTACCTCACGTATTAGTTCAGTTAGAACATCTATTTAAATTAGTTGCTTCCCTCTTTCTTTTTCACTTGATTTTGATACAATTTCTCTGTAAATTCAAAGCATAGTAGAGTTACTTCAACTCTTCTATGTTGGTTATATGAGATTATACGTTTCTTGATAGTTAGCTAACTATTACTATGGGCTATTGTTCGACTCTAGATAGAGACCGTATCTTATGATACTTTGTGTTGAATTAATTAGTTGTTCAACTGTGCAGTATATAATTTAATTTGTGTGCGAAAGTGTGAGGAAGCTACGTACAATTGATCACATGAACTTTGCACAAAGAACGGAGATACACATGCCTCTTATTAATCTCGTACGTAATTGTGTTCCTAATCTTATCAGTTTATCAAATATGAATGCCAATCTCCTCGAACAGAAAGATTACAATGAAGCAGCAGCAGCCTTATCAAGTTTCAGGAAAAGAACCAAGATCCTAATCTTCACCTTATTCACCATACTCCTCATCTTACTAGCACTCATTTCAACTATTTCATTTCTTTACCTGTTTCCTGATTACAACGAGCCATCACTACCAGATCCTGCAGTTGCATCTTTCTGCTCTGTTACTCGCAGCGATCTAACCTGCTTCGAATCCCTCAATCCGATATCAACTCTACTAATTAGACACCCGGATCATGCTTTCGCTCACTTCCGAAAACTAGCCATCAAAAAGATCGAAAATGCTACTTCGCTCCTCCTCGCCATGGAGTCCGCTATCCAAACGGAACAGATGAAGAACTGCTCCGTCTCGTTACAGAATGCTTGGAGTAATATCAGCCGTGCGTCGTGGAACTGGAAGATGAGCTCGATAGATCACGTGCTAACAATAACAGATGTAGAGAGAAAAGAGATGCTGAATTGGTTCAACAATGCAGACAAGGACCTCAACTCTTGTTATCTTGATCAACGTTTAGCCGGTAACAAAACGGTTACGGCTGCTGCTGCAGATCTGAGAGATAATGTTGATGAAGCGAAAATGTATGGGGGTTTATGCGTGGATTATTTGATGAAATACGGTCTGGTACTTGACAGATTTGAAGATCTACATATGCCGCCGGAGAGTTATAGTTATTTTCAAACAAGTGAATATTATATTTCGTTCGTATTGCAAGATTTGTTCGGTGCTTTGTTGTTTGTGACACAGTACTTGTTTTTATTTTTCTTGTTTTTCTTACTTTGTCGAATGGGAAGGTGTTAGCAGGTCCTATTTTTTCGTAGACTTGGAAATCTACAATTAATAAAACTATTATAACCTCATTGTTATGGGATTAAAGTTGAAAAATCGCATAACTAGTTCACTTTATTAGTAGGGATGGCACAAAGACATATTTTGTGTTGAATTGTAAATTTTAGTTAAATGTTAGTCAATATTGGCATAGACAGTTCAACTTTACTATGATTTCTGATTTTTCATCTAAAGCTGGTTAATGTTGGCATGGAGTGTACCACTCTAATTTTTAAAAGTCGAATTATGAACTTGTACAAATTCAAAACGTAATTCGATGCCTTGTACATCCTTATACTTGATAAGAAAGTATTGAAATAAATTCATAAACTAGTAAAAAATATACAACGTAATTATAAATAGGCATAGATTGGTTGACTGAACAAGTATTCATGAACGTGTCATGAATTGTTATTTCCATGTCTTTTAATTTTTTTAATCTTGTTTAATGCAATTCAACTTAAACTGGATTTTACTTTGAACGTTTGAACATGTATTTAAATTTGAACTTGAAATTTAACTTGAAAAGTATTCTTAAACTTTACTCTTAAACATGACTTGAAAATTATCTTGATTTGTGTACTCACTTAGCGTTATAAGGTAGATCTCCAATTTAGGATGATTGTCTAACATAAATAGTCACAATTTATTAGTTGCCTAATCAATTTGAGATAGCTTATCAAATCGAATCGAATCGAGTTGAATCTTTGATAAGGCTCGATTCGCATAATGCCACTGGGGAAGTCATAGTAACGTTAATATGAAGTGATAGAGGTAGAACACGAAGAGAAACAAGTTCTCATGAACAGTTGAAACTTGTTTATTATTAAGAACAATAATAATATATCATGGAACCGTACTAATCGAGGAACAGTAAATTTGGTCAACTAGCTCTCACATGGTGTGAAAATACCAACCAATTGGAGCACCAAATGTTACATTACAGAACAATGGAACATAATCATCCATTTGACTGACTGAGCCATATAATAACAATAATACGTAATACGGAAAAACCATAGAAGGAATCGAGTAACATGACTGAGAAAAACACGGGAAACTGCAAAGTAAAAGGTTGTAACAAAGTTCTAAATCTTCAATAACAATTCGATCTGATTCGATCCGAATCCATCATTTTAAGGGCATTTTGGTCCTCCCTGTTGAGTCTTCCAATTGTTGTAACAAGCGCATTTTTGTTTGTTTCCGTAGTAACCCGGTGGTACGCAAAGGCATTTCAAGCAACACTTGTTACAGAAGAGTATGCAATTGTTGTGGTATTGTGTCTGACTACATCTTCGGTCACATTGACGCTTACACTCTGTTCAAATTCCACAGTTAGACATAATGTACTAAGTAATACGTATTGAGGATTGGACCATATAAAATATGGCTTTTATTAAACAACATATGAAGAGGGATTGTATTAATATGCAATAATTTGTTCAATATAATTTAAATATGGCACGTAGAGTGAAGAATGTACTACTAGAATACATTATTTTAAAGTGCTAAATAAAAGAGCGGTTTTTTCATTAAATATAAAAAATTTTATTTTTTTATATTAAAACCTACATACCCTAAATAAAAATTTATAAACAACGTGAGGAATCCATATACCTTAAATAAAAATTTATAGATAGGGCATAAAAACCCAGAAGCACTGAATAAAATTTCACATACCTACATTAAAAAAAATAAAGGTTTCATAGAAAATGAAAATACTACTCTCTTTTTAGATTTTATAAAGGGTCATATAATTATCTATATATCTTTGTTGAGGTGTTGAAGTTAATTAATTAATTTATTAAAGGTTTACATAGAATGTTGTAATATGCTTGTCACTTACGAGATGGCTTCAAACTGCCTTCGCCATAATAACGACCTTTCTTCCCCTGCAAACGAATCACAATTTTTTGAGAAATTTGTTGAAAAGCCAATAATATTAGACAACATAGTTAACATTAATAAAATGGATAATTTTATCTACAATATAATTAAGCATGTCACAACGTCACCGATGTGACTATACTTAAAAAGTATAAGGGTTTGGCATATAATTTAAGTAATCTTATATTAACTGAAATTGAATATTTTATGTACAAAAAGTTCGATTTAAATGAAGAGTTGACTGTTCAAGCGTTATATCAAACAAGCATAAGCTTTTGCAATACCATCTCTCTTAGAGGCAGAGAAAAGACGACAAGTTTAATTTTAAACATCACATGTTTAATTATAAATTTAATATAGTTTGTAACATTAGTAGTATATATCAAATATGGAGCAAGTATCCTAAAAAACATTTTCTAAATAAATTATTCAGAGACGGACATATATTATAGTGAAAAAAATCGTCATTAACAAAAATGTCTATGTTAAAATCAATATTGGTGTTATCTCAAAATACAAAAACGAATTTTATTAACAATGTAAATGTTAATCAACAATATAAATAGTTTCGTCTCTGAATAAGTTCGTGTTTCAAGAGACATTGAAAATGGATCTTACCGCAGCCTCTGTGGCGGTGATAGCGAAGGCTGCGATGAGTGCCACAAGCATGAGAAGAGCCATGAGCTTAGGTGCCATTGCCATATTCTTTTGGAAACAAGTTAATGATATATCTCTAGGCAAATGGAAAAGCAGGATGAGTTTTCTGTTATCAGTTATGATCTGATAAGAACAAGAGAGGATTGCCCTATATTTATAGATGTCGATTCACATGGCGTTTAGAGTTTCATTTAATGTGTAGTACTACATGGTTAGATCTCATCTAAGTAATGTGATCAGTACGTAGTAGTTCTTAATCTCAACCCGCTTATGGTGCCACTCTTCTCGTATATATGCCATTGATGTAACATGATTAATCATGTGAGCGTGAGGTGAGGTTTAAAATGTATGTATATGCCCCATATCAGATTGCTTATCAACTCACTAATTAATTATACATATATCTGATGAGTTTGAGTAAAACTGTGTTATATACAGCTTCTATAACGTACTCAAGTAGCCAAATATTACGGACAAGACCATGGTCATCTCGATTAACCTGTTTTCATCTCTTGGCTATTGCTGCATCAAGACTTAATCGTCAATTCGTCATATATATGCTCCTCATTTTTATGAAGGTGTAGTATTCATATCAGAAACGGATATACGAATTTATGTGAGTTGTAGAGTTAGAAGATATATTCACACAAGAGAAAATGTGACACAAAGTCATATATATATGGTCTAGTAAACCCGGTTTAAATATATTACTAAACCGAATTTTAATTAGTTAGAATTAGTTACTCTACCAGCTATTTAATCTTCTCTTTTTCTCTCTGTTATATTCATTCAATTTTAATCTAAATTCTCTTCATCATCAATGGAAATCATCACAGTTATATTCTTCCATTGAATCTTCACAAGTAGCATATTGAAAATATTATATTAAATTTTATTAATAAAATTTAAAGCATATGGGTGGAAAATATGGGAATTAGGATAAAGCAAGAAGCATCACATGAACTTCTTGAAGGTGCCAATCACAGGTAGTATAATTAATAGGGTGATGAGATTCATTCATGAAGAGTAAGAGAAAGGAAATTACAAGCACACACATGTTATTAATAGAAGATCTTGTCTTGAAGAGTTATCTTTGATATGTTCAAATTAACACTTTGAAAATAGTAATTAAAGGAATGTTAATGTGTTATAGACATACACTTCTAGTCAGAGTTGTTAATGGTGGAGTTAAAAAACGGTAATGTATAGCTGAGTGAATGGAGTAAAAGTTCGCAAGAACATACAATTTTTTTTTTTTTGATAAGTTAGTTTCATTACAATGTTAGCATTATGGATTAGTCTTGTCTATAGTGTGCATACTAACATCACAAAAGGTTGTCTCGATTAAGTCACTTCTTAAAGTGATTTCTAACCAAATCGACCGGACATACATTTCATATTCTAAAATCATTACAGCTCGATAAAAAATTATTATTAGTTCTAAACATGTTAACACTATTACATCGGGGAATCACATCTTCATCTTCATTGCTTGCTTTCTTAGACAATATATCTGCTACTCGATTTTTCCTCCTAATAGACAAAAGGGACTTCCACTTCCATGTTTAGAACCAAAAGAGGTTCATCATCCGGAATTTTCCCATTATTAGTATAGTTCGCTTGAGAATTACAGTATTTATCAAGCGAATTCAACTAAGTAGGAAAAAAAGTATGTTTAGTTGAATTAATTAATTTTGTTTAAAAGTATTTTCAGTATTATTGTTTATATTATTATTATTATTATTATTATTATTATTATTATTATTATTATTATTATTATTAGATTTCTCCTTTGAAGGATGGAAGGAATTCCCCGAATCAACGAAATTTGGTGATCTCGCCTCTCGTTGCTCAATGTTTGGCGGTTCCTTAATGACGTCATCAGGACCTGAAAAATGTTTATCGCTTTCCAAAACATCTGGATTTCCCAAGGAAGAAAAACGAAAAGGAATAGGCTATGCTTTAGTTGGTCAGAGAGGGAGAGTAGGAAAATAGAAATGGAGTAAGTATAGTAAAAGGAAAGATGTTTTTACTCTATAGAAAAATTTAATTTTTATAATAAAGAATTAGTTATTAGATTTTATATAAATACTTGAATAATAATACACCCTCCCACCAAATTTATAAAACTCAATTATCTTTCTCTCTCTAAAAAATCCTAGAGAGAGAAATATTCAAATCTGTCTTCTTTCCTCCTTTCCTCTCTCTTCTTCCTTCCCTACCGTCGAAAACCGCCGCCGAATCCAACGCCGAAAATTATGATTTCTCTAGTTTCGTCGGAATTGTGTTTGATCTTGCATGATTTTCACCGAATTTTCAAATTCAAGTGCTAAAATTTTCAAATCAACAAATTCGTCTTGCACTACAAGAAAACTGCCATTTAGCGACGTTATATGGCGACGGATAAAATCCGTTGCCATTTAGCGACGCTATATGGTGACAGATAAAATCCGTCGCCATATAGCGACGAATCGCTACTAAATAGCGACGGATAAAATCTCAATTTAAAGTGAAATTTGACCTTGCATGTGTCGTTTTTCGTTGATTTAACGATCTCATGTTTCCAGATCTGGTTGTAGATCTGAAATATAGTTTTAGATCTGAAATCCGTACATAAAAATCGAATTTCGCAATATGGTGCTTAATTTGTTATGGTTTTAAGAGCCGATATTATAATTTTAAGTATTGTTGATATGGTTTTACTTCGTGTTTAATGTTTCATTCTGTAATAGTTTTAATTATCGTTGTTATAGTTTTTCATACCTCTTTTCGTCGTTTTTAAAAAGCAACATTAGTGTTTTTAGCATCTAGTGGAATATTTGTGGTTCGAATTTTTGGAAATATTTTGCCATAGCTTTAAGAGACATTGTTATAGTTTTAAAATACACTATTATAATTTTAAGTACCAATACTATTGTTTTTTTAACTTGTGTTGCATGTTCTTGCTTTGTTATAGTTTTAATCATCATTGTCACGGTTTTTGCTTGTATTGAATGTTTCCGCTTGTAATTAATTTAACACAAATGCATGTTATAGTTACTATACCTAATATTGCAAATTAAAGTAGCAACATTGGTGTTTTTAGCCTTTGATGATATATTTATGATTGATTTTTTACAAAAGCTTTGTTATAATTTTAAAATACATTATTATAGTTTTAAGATGCGTTATTATGGGTTAAGCATCAATGTTATTATTTTTAACTTGTGTTGCATTCTCGTGCTTTGTTGTAGTTTTAAAATGTGCTTTTGTAGTTTTAAGAAGCACTATTATGGTTGTAAGTATTAATGTTACTATATTTATCGTCGAGTAGCTGCATGTTATTAATTTTAGCGCATATGTTATAGTCATAATACATATTGTTGTAATTTTAAGTATACACATTAGTGTTTAGCTTCTGCAAAATATTTATGATTTGATTTTTACAAATGTTTTGTTATAATTCTAAGAGTCAAGGTTATGATTTTATGTGTTAATGTTACTGTTTTTAACTTGTATTTTTATGTTCCTGATTAGTTATAGTTTTAAAATTCAATTTATGTGGTTTTACGCATCAATGTTACTGCTATGAGCATGTGTTGCACGTTTCTCTTTTATTTTTAAGCACAAATGTGATAATTCTAATGAGTGTTGTTATGATTTTAACCCAGTTATTGAATGATTTATGCAGGTCTGATGATGACATCGAGTTAGAAGAGAAGTTTCTCAAAGTTGCCAATAGAGTATTAAAGCAACAAGCAAATGCAAAAAAAGATAAAAAAACTGAAGTTCACCAAGTTTGATTGAGAAAAAAGACCATTTAGCAACTCAATTACATTTGCATCAAATAAATGAAATGAACATTTTTTTTACGATAATAGATATTTTAAATCTTTGGATGACCAATTGTTCAAGCAGTTTATATAATTTTGTTTATTGATCTTTTGATGATTTTTGTGGAACTTGTAGACGTCTTAATGGTATTAAATTGTCACTTAAAACTATAACAAATCATCATAAAAATGTCATGTTGGTCCTTAAAACCATCACACAATCTTAAAAATTAACAAAGTTAAAATTAAAATTAAAACACACATTGCCGACGCATTAAAATCATCATATCATCTCCTAAAATATTAACAAAACGCTAAAACTGTAAATGAACCTTGCAATGTTAACAATTTAAAATCATAACATAATCTATTAAAAGCATAATGAACAATGTGTGTATAGGCGGTTTTTGAAGAAACTCGGCCGGTCAGACCGCTAAAACTCAAAAAATCAAAAAAACTTTGACTTTCTTATATTTTAGGACAATCTTACATTTTCCAAGACTTTGGCATAGAAATATAATGAGCTTATTCCTTACTTCCTCCGTCCCATTAGAAGTGAAATAATTTTTCGTTTTGGAGATCCCACCAAAGTGAAATAAATTTTCATTTATAGAAATAATCCCACAATACAACTCATTTTAACCACATATTATTGGGTCCACATGTACTTTTTTATCTCAAATTCATTTTTAACCACATACTACATATTTTTCTTAAAAATCGTGCATATAAAACAATTTATTATATGAGACGGAGGGAGTATCTAACATCGCGTGGTGGTCTAAAACTATATAAATAATGCTATATAGTAAAATTTTAAGAATGTTAAACTAGTGTCATCTGAACAAATTTTACAATTAGTGCTATGAGTCATCCATATTTTGTAATTTATTAATTCTTTAATCTCATTCTTATCTCTAGTGTATATTTTATAATAAAATTCAAATATGTTATATATATTTCTTAAAAAAATGTATAATAATGCTCCATTAACACTTCCGCTCATAATTATTTTAGGTTTTGACTAATTTTTACTATCATTAAAAACCTAATTTTTACTATCATTCTCGCGAATGTGTAAAAGGAATTGTGACTTTCCCAATAGAGATGGCAATGGGCCGGGCCGCGCCGGGTTTCTGGAGGCCTGATTTTGGCCCGGTCATATTTTATAGGCTTAGGCCTGACCCATGGCCATGGCCGGACCTGAAACTTGGGCCCAGACCCGGCCATATCGGGCTTGTTCATTGTTACATTTTTAAAATGATTAAAAAATTTATTATTTACATACATGAATAATTATGCCATAGTATCATGTAACATAGTTGATTAGAAGTATAAACATTTATTCCTAATGTTAAGGTTCATTTTTTATTTTTAACATTATTTCATAATTTTTTAAATATACTTACCCTCATTTCAATGGGATACGATTATGTAACAGTCGTTTATGTACATTTTATTTAATTTATTTTAAAATAATTATTTGTATTAGTATACATTATGTTGCATATTGTGTATAACATAATTTATAATCATATTCAATGTCATTTTCATCTCATGTCCAACTCTAAAGATAAGCTAAACATTTTAATATTAATATATGTATAAACATATTAATTATATATTGCGAGATGTAAATTTATTTAAATGTATAGTTTGTGTATATATACTACGGGCCGGGCTGGGTCCTCATGGTTGACTTTTGGTCGGGTCAATATCCATTGACCAGGTGGGCTAAATTGCCATCACTAATTTATTTCTAGTAACATGTGCCTGGCTAATCTTAGTATTACGTCGCATTGTATTATCGTTAGTACACCATTCAAAACTTGACAAATGGCAAAACTAACAATTAAAAAATCATTTTCAAACCCTTTAATAATTTAAATAACTAAAATAACAATTAATTGGAATCTTTTATGTAATTACTTTTAGTAAATGAAAAATTAACAAATAATAATTCTCTCCCCTCAAACCACCACCATCATTTCCGGCCACCACCACCATCTCCGGCCACCATCGTCATCACAGTTATGGTTAATGAAAATTTTCCAATAATCTCATGACATTTAATTTATCAGTGTGCTCAACCTCTCACTATTACTGACCTCCACCACTACCAGCTCTGGCCACTGGCCGTCATTGTTACATATCTGAATCTGGGTATAATGCTACATTGATATGAAAGAATGTTGGAGCGTAAAGAATTTATTCTGACATTTCTCCCGTCTAATAATGCTACAACGATATGAAAGAATGTTGCAGCGTCAAGAATTTATTCTGACATTTTGTTCGTCTAATAATGATACAACGATATGAATGAATGTTGCAGCGTCTTTTGTTTTGATGGCGACACAATGCTGCAACAATGTGAACACATGCTACATCGCAATAATTTAAGGTTGTGAATGTACATTACATGAATTTAGAACCTATATACTCATAGTTATGAAAAGAATGATGAAACATATTTATATGCATCTAAAGTTATATTTGATTTAATAAGTTCAAGTAGCAATGGATCAACTATCTTTAACTTTAACTATAAAGTACTCTTAAAATATAAAGTAGTAAATCATTTAATAAAATTATATAATAAAAAATTAATTATTAGAATTTTAATATGGACTTTTATGGAGTTATTTATTCCTATAGTTTCAAGGTAATTTGTGGTCAAAATGAAAGACATTTGATCGCAAAATAATAAAATTTGAAGAATTTTTTTTATGTAGTAAAATAATTTATATTTTTTGAAAAATAATCATTTCTCAAATAATTGGTTTACTTGAATATGCATTACTTCATTCTAAGTAAGCATTTTTTTCCAGGTTAAATTAGAATTGTAAACACTAGTTAATATTAACTTAAATTGAAGAATATTAATTATAGTTTACATTTAATACATACTTTTTTTAAACTCCATTAACAATCTAGTTTGAGCATAATAGAAGAACATGTATATATCGTGAAAGCCCCTTAATTTGAGCATAATAGAAACACATTGAATATATACATTTTTAAAACCCCATATATTCACTCAAAAGTCCCTGTTAAAATTATTTAGTTGTGTACTCACACAAAAACACGAAGCACATGTGTAATATCGTGAAATTGTACAAATAATATGTGAAATTAGAAATGTATTGGTGACAACTACACTATTCATTCATTTAACTTTAATTACATGTATAAACATGTATGACTAATTATTGATTATATAAGTTACATCCACTTATGTGAACGACCCCCAATGGTTACGCTACCAACATTTAGGCATGATCGAACGACTAACTAAATCCTTCAAATTAGTTGGACATGTTTAATGATTCTTGCGACCATCTATACAGAGTAAGTTGAACCACTCTAGTTTGTTAGAATTGTTAGCGTAGTTAATGTTATATAAGTTTAATCCATGTCAACAAGTGAAATATATCAATAAACACAAACAATAGCTACAAAATTTTATCATTTGAGCAATCCAATAAAGTAATTAGAGCATTCAAATAATTTAAAAAATGTTGAGATGCGTAATCTCAATCTGTAAATCCTAGAGGTTGGAGGGACACATGAAAACGACACGACAAGGATATAAGGACTAAGAGATCGCGGGTAGGTGTAAGGTCCGGCAAATTTCCTCGCCGTTCTTTTCGATAATTTAATAAAATATTAAATTTTATTATTTCGTAAGTAGATTATGTCGAATTTAGGATTTTAACGCCGAGAGGATTTGACGTTAAAATAGAATTTAGTCAATTACTAATAAAATAATAATAAAAAATACTAAAATAAAAATTATTTATTTTATTTTTCCTATGGCTCGAGAACGACTTGAAAAATGTCCGGGAATTGATTTTCCATTTTTCCGGAATTTATTTGCGAGTCGTTTGGAAGCCAGAACGAATCAGTTGTATATAGTTGTAAAAGGACGAGCCTTCCCTCCAGCCCCTTTCTTCATTTCCTTCTCATTAAGGGTGTTTTGGTACTTTTACACCTTTCTCCTCCAAAAATCCAAATCCCAGCTGCCTGTTGCTCTCTCGATTCCTTCTGTGCCAATTCGCGAGTTCTCCCGACACAGCCATGTGACGTCTTGAGCCGCCATTCCTCGGCCACCGTGCCTGGCGGCGCCGCCCCTCGTGGCTACAACAGCAGACGCGTGAAGAGGACATAAAACGAATGGAGAAGAATGGGACGACGTGGTCGAATTTCGGCAGTTACTCCGCCAGCCGTCGCCATTCTCCACCGCCTGCTCCCTATATATATCGGGCTCCTCTTCTTCATTTCTTCCACACCTCACAACCTTCTTCTCCTTCTCTTCTTCTCTCAGTTTTCCCCCTCATTTTCCCCAAATTCCGGCCACCGGCCCGCCGGCGTCTCCGGCTACCACCTCCGATCAACCCCGCCATTGCCGAGTAACCGACCCCCGGGATAGTGTCGTTAACTCGACCGAATTCCGGTATGTTTTCTCACTCGATTCGATTAAATTCGAATAAACGAACGGGAAATTAATAAAATATTATTCGCAGTCGTCCCACCTCGACCCCGCCATGACTATCGTTACGCTGCCCGTCGCTCGACGTGCATTCGATCAATGTCGTATTATTTTATTATTTATCGCTAATTATCGTTAATTAAATTAATTGTCGTAGTTAATTAATTACCGTTAGTTAATTACCGTAATTAATTATCGTTAACTAATTATCGTTAGTGTTAATTAGTATTTAATTATCGCTAAGTAACATCGTTAGTATTAATTAATATTATTATAAGTTAATTAGCGTTAACTATAATCAATATTAGTTAAGGGTTAACTATCGCTAATTACGGAATGTTAGCATAATTACCGGTCATTAGTAATTATTATACTGTTGGACTGTTATATGCTATAAACGTCGACTTGTCGTCGACTAGGAAACTGGAATATAATATTATTTAATAATATTATACTGTTGGAGGTTGGGATATGGCTGGACAGACTTGTCGTCTGTAGGTTGAATCTATCTGTTAGGAGTTATACCGGATAATTTTGGAAGTCAAATAAAATATCATCTTACCGGTTCTAAGAGAAATAAGTGTCATTTAGCTAAACGTCGGAAACGTTAGTAAATCAAGTGTCAGAATAATAGTAAAACTCGGATGTTAAACCCGTACGTCATAAGATAAAAGAATTCACTAAGACGCCGTTAGAAAATATTAAACTGTCAGGAACCTTTTGTTATCTGTTTATCAGGAACTCCGAAAGCTCCTGACGCACCCAGCACATACGGTGAGTGATAGCTGGCCTTCGGCATCAGGCCCTGGGAAAGTTAAAGTGCCACTATTCATTCCTTGCTTTTTCATACATGTTCCTGTCTGCTTACCTGGTTGCCTAACTCTGACTCCGACTCGACTACTAACTATGATTTCGTGAGTGATAGCTGGCCTTCGGCATCAGGCCCTGGGAAAAGCTAAAGTGTCATTGTTCATTCATCTCATTTCATCCCTGTACCTGTTTATATGTCTGACTGTCTGACCCTGACTACGACTACCCGATGACCACTGACCAACTTGACTATTGATTTTGATCTCTAACTAAAAACCGTAGATGATCTGTATTGACGTGAATTTCTATTGATCCAGTGACTAAGTGACATTGTACTCTGAAAAAGTGTTATTCTTTCCCAGTGATAGTGTACTTGAGTGATAGTGAACTCTGAAAATGTTTTACTGCTCATGAAGTGATAAAGTGACAGTGTACTCTGCATATTTTACTGTTCTTGCCTTCTTGATCCTCATGCATTGCATTGCACAAAAACCGTTTTTCCAAAAAAGAAAAAGCAACCACGCACTATTTTCTTAAAAAAACTAGGAACCGTATCCAAAAATATTGCTGTGAAAACAGCTTGGATCTCTGATCCTGAAGTGTTGCTATGAAAATAGCTTGGATCTATGATCCTGAAGTGTTGCTGTGAAAATAGCTTGGATCTATGATCCTGAAGTGTTGCTGTGAAAACAGCGTGGATCTCTGATCCTGAAGTGTTGCTGTGAAAACAGCTTGGGTTTCGACCCTGAAGTGTTGCTGTGAAAATAGCTTGGATCTCTGATCCTGAAGTGTTGCTATGAAAATAGCTTGGATCTCTGATCCTGAAATGTTGATGTGCAAACAGCTTGGGTGACGACCCTGAAGTGTGTGATACCGGTTTCCCAACTTGTTAAAGTGCCTGATCAACGTGTTGTGTTGGTTTGCTATACTGTTACATTCATACGCATTTCATGCATGCTTGGCTATCGTCACTGAGTCTTCGTGACTGACACTCTCTTTGTTCAATAATTTGCTTTCCCAGATTTTGAGCACGAGGACAGGCTCGGGTAACTCAGACAGCCGGACATTGGCAATTTCTGCTGCTGCAGTTTAAGTAGATGTGTGTTTTTTGTTTTGTTTTCGGTTTACTTATCCTATACATATGGTTTGTAACGGATAATATTGTAATATTTTAATAAATGAGTATTTGAAATATTCGGCACAACCCTTGACGTCTGAACCAGATCCGGGGCGTTACAGTAGGGATGGCAATTTGGGCCACCCGAACTGGAACGGACACGAGCTTGGCCTAGTCAAGCCTGCTTTGACCAGTCCACTAGGGCTTATTGGACGTGATATTGTCGCTCATGGGTCGGGCATGGGTCTAATTCCCATAAGCCCGGCCCGACATGTATACATTCATAGTATAATATATATTATATTCATATTATAATATATATTATATTTATATAATGTAAATACTTTTAAGTGTACTGAGAAAAATAAGTATTGTAATGGCCAAAATTCGCTCTTCCAGCAAGACTAGCAAATTGGTCCATCAAGGCCCCGACCCAATCGATGATCTCCAAATGAGTCCGTCTCGACCCCACACGCGGGTCGGACCTCCCTACCTCATAGCGGACAGACACACTAGCCAACACGCTTGGCTAGTCCGACATACGTGCGAGCCAACGCACTTGGCGAGTCCGACATACATGCTAGCCAATGCACTTGGCGAGTCCGACATACATGCGAGCCAACACGCTTGGCGAGTCTGACATACATGCT
>JAYMSP010000835.1:0-40499 GCA_036897095.1 Plantago elongata | reverse complement strand
CCTGCCACGGTGTCGTGGAGGTAGAAATGAAGGTGGGTTACCTTTTGCTTCATTGTTGGAAGTCTTCTGTACCATTGTTTAAGTGCATCAGGCCCTTCTTCGACTCGAGTGGGACCGTTTGCATTTACAATGTGAGGAATGAATAGAACTATGAAGCAAAGAACATATGATATGGTTATCTTTTCCATTTTAGTTTTTAAGCGTACGAGTTATGAAAATGTTGTATGGGTGTATGATGACTTATGGAAATTGATGAGCATAAAGGCACACTTATATAAGTGTAGTTTTTTGGTCAGTATTCAAAACTGAGGACAAATCTTGACTAGAAAAGTAGAAAATATGGTACCATAGTAGCCTAACGGGAATGTATGGTTATTATTGTTTAACATTACCAGGATTCATGAACATCTATTAAATATGGTCAAAATTAGAAGAAAATAACGTGTTGAGGATCAAAATGGTAAATGGTTTGGAGTTTCTTCTTGCATATTACCCCCTTAGACTTATCATAATAGATATATATCCCATGAACTATTGTCATTATTTTCATAAGGAGACATGTATAATAGTTTTATTAAAATGTCAAACTGAGTTCAAACCCAAACTCTAACTATTTTGGAATGAGATTATTGAGCCAAGGTTACTCAATCTGATAAGTCATGTCCGACTCAAACACCTTATTAAAAGAGTCGAAATCAAATATAATTATGTTTAACCGTAAATTATACGTTGCTAGACTGATCCGATTCACATAGCAACACTTGTGAGTCTTAAATTGAATTTCTTAATGTTAATGGTGCATGGCATTCATGCATAGTATGCGTTGAAGTTTGCGCCTATATCTAAAATTTATGAGGTCCTCTGTCCAAAAGAGAGTTGAATTGGGGGTTGATTTGCATATTACATAAAACTAGGTATAGTATGTAAATAGAAGACTCAAATGTATGGGGAATTTGGGATCTTTGATTTTCTAGCTTGACCGGCTTGACCCTGATTTTGTGCCTAGGGTGCCGATATTATATACTTCAGATTAAAATTGACAAATTGGACTTCAGATTAAAATTGACAAATTGGACTGAGTATAAGATTAACTTTAATTTGACCATTCATCTTCACCAATTCTAAACCTCATAAAGTAACATGTGGCTTTGATTTGTATAATTAGAGTTCTAAAATCTTAGTATGTTGAATGGAATTTGCGTACTTTGAACATCTTTAAGAGTTACTTGGCATGTTAAACACTTACTAATGTAATAAAAATTCTGAACCAAAATAACAAAACACTTAGTAGGATTAAATATTAACCCTCACAGGGACAAAGGTTTTATTATCATTTTATTGAGATGAACGGAATGGAACTTAAGTAATGTATAAATTATAATTAACTAGAGCTCAACTGAATGGAACTGTAAGAGTTTTCAGTTTAAAAAAAAATAGAGCTTAGGATTGAACCGGACCTGATTTGATCATGATTATATAACTAACCAAATGAGCACGATTAACGTTCTCAAGCTATATATGCCCACAAAACTCTGAAGAATGATAAAAATGCAGCAATATGTACATGAACTAAATGTTCTGCCAGATTATTCTTGGGGAAACAATCCGTAAACAGGTTCGGGAACGTTTTACTCAAGATATACAAGGCCGATCCTATCAGCAGCCCTATTGCATTGGTGTTCTCTCTTACTGTCTTACAGTACTGCACAAATTTTCTGCTACTTTCGACTCATCCCTGTATGTTCATATGTAAATACAACATGACCTTTCACTGAATGCATAAAAGAAGCCAGCAATATGTAATTGATAATAAGAATAACGTATAAAATCAATATCCGATCCAAAAACTAATAAATTCCAAATAGATTTGAAATGGAAATATATGGAGATAGTCTATACAATGACATGACTGAAACAAACAAATTAATATCAAAAGTTCCTCAAGCAGAGCTCTTGTCACCTTGATTCAGGTCACCAATCATATGGAAATGGTGATACTAAACTCGTGACGTACACATTTGATGACACTCGAGCAAGATCACAAAATCTGTCGACATTGAATAGCTTAAACGAGTTGCTGTTCGTATCATAGATCATAAAGGCTCTCCTGTCATTCTTCCTGAACAAAATTATTTCACCCTCTCCTGTCATCCATATGGGTTTATAAAAATAGTCCATCTCAATAGTGCTTATTTTGTTCCACTGCTCATCTTTCAAACCATGCTGCCTCAAAACCCACACGTCGTAAGTTTTGCTAAAGGTTAATACAGAAAGGCATTCTCCGAGTACTCCTGATATGAAGTTAGAGGAACCCGCCATCAGAGAACATGGTGGTGGCTTCCTCGTTCCGTATGCCTCAGTTCTTAAATCAAAATAGAAAAGGTCCCCTACGTCTTCTCTTATCCAGTAGAGCTTACCATTAGCAAACTTCCCTACTCTCTCATATGATGATATACCCCTAACAAGAGGCAGAATCAAATCATCTTCTAATATTATTGTCTTCCAATCATTAGTTCTTGAACTATACAACTTTACAAATTTCCAGTCTGAACTGGAATAGTGGTACAATATCAAGACCTTCTAATCAAAACCATCAAAACCAAACCCGATGTTCTTAAAACCGCCTCTCACTTTGCGTTTAGTACTGTACTGCAATTCTCTGGATATTCTGGTGCATGGATTCCATACGAACAAACGTATTCGACGTGTTAATTCTGAATGTGTTATTCCACAACAGAGTCCATTATAGGAACCTATAAATTCAAAGGAACCACCAAATTTAATCCAAATACGTGGAAATTCACTAATCGCAGGATAGTAAAATTCAGATGCTCTATCTTTGTCAGCTAATGTATTCACTGCGCCATTCATCAAGCAATATTGCGTCAACGGTCTGATAAAATTTGGTACCCATGAATCTGTACCAAGTACCAGCCTTTTTGAAACAATAATACGTACACAATCTGTGCTCACTGTTGCAATATTTAATTGGGATTCAACGAACTGCTTACTAGAGACCAAATAATGCCATGATTTCGAAACGCACCTGAACTTTAAGAGTAATTTGACCGGCACTCGTGACAAAATTTCAATAATCAAATCTTTCGGGATTGCGCAAGCTCCAGCATAATCAGGCATTCAGGCCTCTCCATTGGTTTCGATTAGTTTTTAACTTTTAGTCGCGCGATATGATCAAAAGCTTTGATTGAATAGATAGAATGGATTTTTAATATGAGATTGCGGCCAGCTTGTAGTTTAGCATCCAAGACCTAATTATAATGCATCGTGGTCCAACTCTATAAAACTCTATCAATTTATCCTTTTACATGAAAGTCCCTGTAAAATATATGGTGATAAAAGATATTTTTGTTTAAAATATAATTTAAAATGTTTTTTTAATATTATATATATATATATGTGTGTGTGTGAAAATTCTATCCAAAAATTTCTTGCACTAGGCTCAATTTTCTTTAACTGAAAATCACTCAATTGAAGAGAACACAGTCAAAGTGACCGATCACTCATTTCTAAAAATCTAGATTGTAATGAAACAAATGGGAACTTAAATTATATAAAAGAAATGATTTCAAATTATTCTAGAGAAAAGATTGAATTACATGAAATAGACAAATAACAGAAAAACAGAATCAAACAATACATATTCTTGTGTTAATAATGTACTATCATAGCATAATACTCAACGACAGCATCACCACTTGTTTCATTAAACGTCAGAGTATCCAACATAACTGAACCCCGAGCAAGTCGGAAAGCACCCGTGCCACCAACTATCGGCAGCTCTCTGTACTCGTTCATGAACGGATTGTGGCCAGCAACCGTAAACTTGCTACCATTGAACTTCCCCGAATTAAACACGAAACTGAGCGTCATATGATATGCAATTTCATCCAAAGAGGAAGACACTATTAGCCCTTGGGATCTTCCAATGAGTTCAGAATCTGGGCTCGGACCTGTCGTCAAAGGATCATCCATAGCAGCAATTAAGCCGAAATACGTAGGTGACTGGTCAGTGAAGTTTGCCATTGCAACTGGAAGATTTGTTGCGTTTGGCCCTGCCACGGTGTCGTGGAGGTAGAAATGAAGGTGGGTTACCTTTTGCTTCATTGTTGGAAGTCTTCTATACCATTGTTTAAGTGCATCATGCCCTTCTTCGACTCGACTCGGACTGTTTGCATTTACAATGTGAGGAACGAATAGAACTATGATGCAAAAAACATATGATATGGTTAGCTTTTCCATTTTAGTTTTTAAGTGTATGAGTTTTGAAAATGTTTGTATGGTTGTATGATGAATTATGGAAATTGATGAGCAGAAAGGCACACTTATATAAGTGTAATTTTGGTCAGTATTCAAATTTGAAATGAGAATATTGACTAGAGAAGTAAAAGATATGGTGCCAAATCAGACATAGTGGCCTGACGGGAATGTACGGTTACTAACTTATTATTGTTTATTAACATTCCCATGCTTCATGAATATATTTAATATGGTCAAAATCAGAAGATCGTGTTGAGGATCCTCAAAATGGGTAATAATTTGGAGTTACTCTTCGCACATAATTCATACATTTATCATTTTTAATCGCCTCACTTTATTTCGTACATCATTATAATGTTAAAAACTGAACTCAGCTCGACTTATTAATAAAATAAATTAAACGGATCTTGCTTGACTTAGTGTAGAATAAAATTTTAAAAAGGTTCAACATCTTGACATAAACATCTTATCAAAAAAGAGTTGAGATCAATACATTGAAATGTAGCTCAGTTGGTAAGTCGCTTTCCCTCCAATTAATATGTCGGAGTTCAAATCACCTTTAATCGTTTTTTTAAACAAAATAAAAAAAAGAGTTGAAATCAATTCTTATTACTTTTAACGGAATCTAGTTGCTTAAACCCTTATTCACGTAACAACACTAATTGTAAGTCTCAAATTGCCACTTTCAATGTGAACGGTGCGTGACATTCATGGACGGTAAATGGAGAAGTTTGCACCTATATATACTTAGGATAGGAGGTGATCTGTCTAGAATTATTGGGGGCTGTTCTGCATATTACGAAAATTCTAGGTGTAACATGTAGAAAAAAACCCAAATGTATTGGGATCTTTGATCTGTCTAGAATTATTGGGCGCCGTTATAATAATTTAACCCAAATATTAACCCAAATTTTAGAATTATCGGGCGCCGTTATCATTGATCGTCACCAATTATAAGCCTAATATAAAAACTAACATGTGGCTTTAATAATTTAATTTGTATATTAGAGTTCTAAGTGTTTTGTACTTTGAGGAGAAATTACCTTAGAATATTTTTTAGGAGTGGGCTGATAAAAAGAATTCTAAGCTTTTTTAGGAGTAGGCTGATAAAAAAGAATTCTGAGCTCGGAGTTCCCATTTCATTTATCCTTCTTTTAGAATACTGAGTTCGAGTTCCCATTCGACCAGTGATATGTTTCTATCTTCAATACTAGATCGCATAATAATTCAAGCATGCTCATCCATCCGGTTTTTAAGATTTGAGTCCGCGACAAATTGCTAGTCACTTGCCTCCTTGTAAACATAGGATAGAGGGGTTTTTAAGATCAATTCACATAATCATAAGGGATATATAGTGCATAGTATTCACTCAAGCAAGGTGTAGAATTAATTTACATAGAAGAGTGCCACTGGAAGTTCTCTTTTCTCAGTCAAACATGACATGGTATATAGTGGTTGAATAGATTAGTCGTTGGCTCGTAGCCTAGGTAGCGGACACAAGTGAAAAATCGGAAACAATAGAAGAGAAGGGATAGAGGGACTAATGATACCCTCTGAAAATAGACCAGAGTTGGAGAAAACAATGTAAGAGGAAGAAGTGCTAATAGCATCATTTAGCTAAATCCCTAACTGATTAGGACGTACATCTTTTTTAGCTGATGGTACAAGTCAGACGTACTCGAACTACCAATTTGAGAATTGTGGTGAGTGGTGCTTTTAAAATTAATTAGAACCGCGACTCTCATTCTGTTTTTTCTCCCTATCTCGTAATCTGTGTGTTTCCTTGCAGTTGACTTCTTCTAAAATCTGAACAGTGTTTTTCTTTTTTTAGTATCTGATTGGTATTAAAAAATATTATTTTAAATCGTTTCAAGTTTCAACTGGTGAAAAATTCAATTTTAACTGGAATTTTAATTGAAATAATTTATTTTTTTCGAAGCGGCTAAATTTTTTATTAGTATAATCAAACGCATAAGAGATGCTCCCGAAGAAATATTATAAAAATAAAAAAGAAATATCAAAACTAAGTTATCCACGCCAAGTAGAAAGATCTAAATCCGATTTTAAAATTCTCCCCAAGATTACAAAAAAGAAAAATCCAACCCAAGAGCAATTCACAGGGCCAAGGTATGCCACAAGTATAAAAACAACCAAATGTATATTCACCATCTGGATAAGGTTGCACTCCACCATGACTCTTTTTATCTCCATTTTTGATAGTGTATGTTTTACCAAAATTTGTGCATATGTTAGTTTTACATATACATCTATCAACCATCACGATTCGACGGTTAATATTGAATAGTATTTAGACACGTACAACACGACAACATTGATGGCTATCATTACAAGAAATCTGGTTAAAATAATTATTTTCATATTTTTATTTTCATTGTTTATTGAACCATGTATTAATCTCACGCGCATATCGTATCAATTGTGTTCATCAAATTTTATTTAATTATTTAATTTGCTCACTATTTCATTGTCTTCAATACCTAACAAGCTACATGTATGCTTAATTAATAACCTAACCATTTGCTAATCTCTAAAAGCAACCATATTTTATAATTAATATACCACATTAATTAAGATGACTAATATGCGATGTGCATAGCACATGCATGCGTAAGGCAATAAGCTATATCCTCTGAGAGAAGACCATTTGTAAATATGAAACATCAATAACCAAAGCACGTCTAAAAGAACTAGAAAGATCGATTTCACATAATTATTGAAAGAAATTAACATGCGTTACTAGTTATTACTATACGTATGATCTCCTGCAACACTTCAGAATGTTGTGACAAACTTAACATAACATCCATTATTATGATTTACGCATTGTATAACATATTTATTCGATCATAGTTAAGTATCGCTCATAGTGTATCATTTCTTCACGACCTATTCACATGCTTGGATGTTGATCATTGTTTGAGGTTGACTTCACGTATGTAACGTAAAGTGTATATTCCAAAATACCGTACTGCGTTGCAACATCGTACGAGTAAGTGCTGGTCAAGGCGTATCCACGAGCCATACGGAATACTCCAGTACCACCAACTACAGCCAACTCACGTTCCGCGTTTCCTATTTGATTTCTCCCCAAAATGCTAATTGTACTCCCATTATAATCGCCCGACGAGAAGTAGAAGTTAAGGTTCATGGCTAGAGCCGAGGTTGTTAAGTCGGCAGAAGTGATCAGCCCCTGTACACGACCCACTACCTTGGAGTTGATGTCTGGCTTAGCGGTCAGAAGGTCATCCAAGACACGAACTTGGCCAAAAGCTGTTGTGGAGTTGGAGGTGATGGTTGCACGAGCAACCTCAAACACAGTGACATTTTCACCAGCTAGCCGGTCTTGAACATAGAAATGAACCTTTGCGAAGCTTTCCTTTCCGGAGCAAATGTTATGGAACCATTGGTTCTCAGATTGTTCTCTTGCATGGACACATGGAGATGTGGCCATGAAGGTTAACAAGAGAGAAATGGCAATGGTGGAAGTTATTGGCTTAAACATTTTTTATAATGAAGAAATTCTTAGAAAATGAGGGAGTATGTGTGTGATTAGAGTAGATAGTACTAATTTTGTATGTAAGATGATGGATTAGGATGGGGTTTTATAGGGAGTATGTGTAGCCAAAAAAGCCAATAGTCAAGTCTAGTTAGAACTAGCTTCTTCACCCATCGGATCATTCAATAGCCTTTCATTTTCATTGTTGACTCTTTATGGGTCATTTTTTTAAAAATATTTGTATGGGCCTTTTAAACACAGATAAAGACTAAGGCTGATTGGGATGGTACTCAAACGGCCATTTGAATGTAATTTTGGTGAAACTGTGTTTGGAATAAAATTGAAATGTGATATTTGAAGTGTATTATGGTATCAGAGCCCTCTGGCTCATGCCCATCTGGGTTCGAATCTCCACGGAGACAATCTCCATCCCATATTAAATTTCCACTCAAATGGACTCCCCAAAGAGGTTGAATTCGATCACGAGTGTGGGGAAGTGATGAAGTATTAATATATATGATTAGATTCCACAACTCTTTATAAGTTCGAGCTTTTAAATGAGATGTAATTCTATCTGAATTTATTTGATAAAATTTGTGAAAGTATTAACAAACATTATAATTCCATAATATATTTTCTTATAAGTAGTTATATGCGTGATTAAACTATGAACGTCATTATATAGAAGATGCATCGGTTCTAAATATCATTCAAACGAATTTTATGTGTAAATATCATGGTATGATGACAAGTCTATTATAAGATGTTTTAGCACATCGAACATTGTAAAATCTAGTTAGGACGTTTTTTTCTTGATGTTAAGCTATGATTAATTGTAGATTTCCTCCAAAATGATTGAACAATAAGTTGATGCCAAGGAATGATCAATTAACATAATCACAGGGGCAAAACAAAATTTTTATTCATTTAATAAATAATCTGAGTTCAAGCCACGAGGATTTAAAAACGTCGCTTGGAGATTAGTCATGACCAAAAAAATGATCGGGTAGTGCTTTGTTGGATAGTATTTTTCAGTAGAATCAATTCTCCGTGGATATCGAGATTTGGAATGCTAATCATGTTGTAACATTAGGTTCCAATATCATACATGACGAACGGATTAAAGAAGAGCTTTAAGGCTTTAAAGCTACTGTCTGGAAAATTAGTGCGATAAATAAGTATTGATTACTTATTTACGTAATTATGTTATATAATTATCGGATCAAAATCAATATGTAACAAAAATTTTAAATTTTATTATACTATTTTAGGACTTATTTTTACATATTTAATTACAAGTCATAACTACAAATTTGAACTACTCACTTTTCTTGAAATCTGAGTTCCAATTATGCCTTTGTCTCATTCCAGTCGCACTTGTATAGACTTTCTGTACGTGTACTCTGAGATCGAACGCTAAAATATTACATGATGAGCTGGTCTTTGAATCAATTGTCTTCATCAATTTGTAGTTGTTAATTTGTTCACTATTTCATTGTCTTCGATACCTAACAAGCTATATGCATGATTTAATTAACCAAGCCATTGCTAAGCTCTACAAGCAACCATTTAATTAACCCTTACCCAACCATTATTGCTGATGTGCGAGCTACATGCGTAAGGCAATAAATATGCTTATATAATCAGATATGTGATAAGTGTGGAGGAATTAAGATACTTATTTACCAAAAGTCTGAGAGCCGGCTCAGTATATTTTTAGATTGACGGTATAATCCTAGTTAAATTAGATATAACTATATATATTAGACTCTTAGTTAAATTAGTTATATTCTCCTAATTTCTAATTAAATTAGACATAACTTCTTATATTTCGTACATATATCCTACCTTATTCTACGAAAACACGATTGATTATTCAATAATCTTACATGGTATCAAGCCAGGCCCCGATCACACGTCAATAAGAAAAAAAGCCTTCTTCGATCCGTTGCCCTTCTCCAGCAATCGATCTGCTCCTCTTTTTTTTCTTTTTTTTCTTCCACCGTTGTCGTCCGAACTGTGTCCCCCACCTTCTTCTTCCGTCGACCAACACAGCCCCTGCATGTCCATCGACTTTGTTTTACTTCTATTCCGAGTCGACTTTTTGCTTATGTTCAGAGTCGATTTTCTTGCCTTCTTCACAGCCGATTTTTTTGCTTCTGTCCAGACAATCGACTTCCCTATACGCAACCAGTTCTTGTCTTTTCTTTGACAATCGAAACTCCCCTATTCGAACTTGTTATTCGAATCTCTGTCCCCTACTTACGAACCCACTATTCGACGAGTCCAAACAACTTCAATCCGTGATTGATTCTCTCCCTTCTTATCGAACCCACTGTTCGATTAGCTTCCTGTTTTCCTCTCCTTGTTCGATTTTCACCACCCAACCGAGATCATGACCACCAGTTTTTCTTGGCCATATCAAAATTTTCCTCCATGGGTTTTTCCACCACCGTGGACTATGCCATACTATTCAATAATCTCACATTTTCGACCACTAACTCTTGACTCGAATCTCGGTGTTCATACAAACTAGACGATGAGGTGGCCCAATTTTCGTCCGAGGAGATTGAGTTTGTGTGGGCTGGAAAGTATATGTCTCTTGGATTTTGGTCTGTCCTTGTGCGCATTGTGATAACTGATGTCTGGCTCTGCTCTGCTCGGTTTGGGCTAGTTTTCGTTTTGACTTGGGAACTATTTATTTGGTTGATGGATGTGTAATTGTGAACACTACGTACTGGTGTTCATGGGTAGTTGGGTTCGCTGTTGAATAAAATCCTTTAACAAAATGCAAGTCAATATAATATTAATTATTAAAGCACGGACATTTAAGAAAATACCAAGTCAATTTTAATAATTAAAGCACGTAGACGTACTATTAAATAAAAACCAAGTCAAATTTTTATATTCAAAGCACGTACAAGAAGATAGAAATACCTAATAGGGGTTCTTACATAACTTTAGAAAGAAAATCATACATGAGTGACTACCTAGCTCCTTGCAAGACAGAAGAACGTTGTCACAAAATTACTACACAAGTATCACTCACAACGTATTCACATGCTTGGATGCTCACTGGCTGAGGTTGATTTCACGTATGTAACATAAAGTGTATATTCCAAAACCCCATACTCCGTCAAGTAATCGTACGAGTAAGTGCTGGTCAAGGCGTATCCGCGAGCCATACGGAAAACTCCAGTCCCACCAACTACTGCCAACTCACGTTCTGCGTCACCAATTTGATTCCTCCCCAAAATGCTAATGGTACTCCCCTCATATTCACCAGTCGAGAAGTAGAAGTTAAGGTTCATGGCTAGGGCCGAGGTTGTCAAGTCGGAGGAAGTGATGAGCCCTTGTACACGGCCCACTACCTCGGAGTTTATGTCTGGCTCAGCAGTCAAGAGGTCGTCCAGGACGCGAACTTGGCCAAAGGCTGTCATAGAGTTGGAGGTGATGGTTGCACGAGCCACCTCAAACACGGTGACATTTTCACCAGCTAGTCGGTCTTGAACATAGAAATGAACCTTTGCGAAGCTTTCCTTTCCGGAACAAATGTTTTGAAACAATTGTTTCTCGGGTTGTTGCCTTGCATTGACACATGGTGTGGCCATGAAGGCTAGCAAGAGAGAAATGGTAATTATGGAAGTTATTAGCTTCGCCATTTTCGCTGATGAAGTTATTAGCTAAAGAGAGTTGAAGTAATTAGAGTAGTAATTGTGTATGTAATATTCATGAATTAGGATAGGGTTTTATAGGGAGTAGTTGGCGCAAAAGAAGACAATAATTAATCACCTCTGATTATATTATCCTTATATATCATTTTCAGAAATGTAAGGTGATGCAGTGCAGTGGAAAGAAAGAGGATGATGTGCAAAGTTCAAATTCTAGTGAAGTATAAAATGGCATAGGAGTAAAACGGCATTAGTATATAAAAAAATAATTATAATTTTAGTCGTTTCAAAAAAATATATATAATTTTCAAATTTAGTTTGTGCACTTTTTGTCATCCATTCAAACACAAATTTATCATAATCATGTTGAAAAGATAATCAATAAAATTATAAACGAAATAGCTTCATAATATATATATCTTTATAATAAATTTATTTGGAAACATTTAAGATTAATGTAAGATCAATAATAAGCTAGACGAAATCATAAAGATTATCTTGGTGGGAAATGGGAAAAATGTATATCTAGTGTATACGCAAGTTGAATATTTGATTAAGGATTTTTAACTTGGTAGTTGCCAGATCAACATGGACCAAAGAAAAGTAAAATCAACGTACATCTACTTGTAGGATTTTTGGCTTAAACTGCATACCCAATTACAAAAAGTTCATATTTAGGGTTTATGTCATTTTTTTTCCTTAAATGGAAAAATTAATTTTATTAATGAGTCAAGATCATAATACATCTTTAGGGTTTATGTTCATTAAAAGATAATGGATTTATTATTGTCAATCCCAAAAATATTGCACCTGATTAGTTAATATATACTCCTTCTATCACGACTTAGCTTGTGCAAGGATTCAACAGTGTATTGATACAAATTTTAAAGTAAAATATCTAATTACATGAAGTACACCAAATATAATAGATAAAGTAGGGATCCAATTAGGTACGTATGAATGATATTGCATAAGTATAAGAATTTAGAGTACGTGAAGGTAAGATTGAGACAAAGTTAAACATAATAAGAGAATTTGAAATTGATGTGGAGGAGTGAGGGAATTATTTTTGATAACTATTTATCATTTGTAATAATATACTATTTAACTCCACCTTTATTTTGACAATCATAATCCTCTCGATTTTGAATAATCTAAAAACATATTATTGTATAAAAATTAATTGAACTTTTTAATAGTACCAGCTTATTATTTCTAGGGTGTAAAAGGAGTACTCATTTCTCTTGGCCATGTATTCATCATCTTTTTAATATTAAATTTCTGGAAACTCAAAATACTATTTTTACGTCCACTTTTCTGGCGGCCCGAACTTTTCTGGCCGCCCGAGTTGGACGTTTGAATCTCTACCTACTAAAGTTGTGGGTGAACGTGAATAAGTTTATTTTAAGATCAATAGCAATAGCAGCCATATAGGCTGCTGATCCATGTACAGGTTGTTACTACGAGTACTATATTGATCTCTGTACAAGTTGTTACTATTGTTTCGAAACATGCATGGCATTGTTCCCTTAATGGTAGAATATGCTAAAACCTCTATAAATTAATATTCGATAAATTAATAATTTTAATAAAATTAATAATTTATTCAGTTTTAACTTGAGATCAGTATATAATTAGACTTTAATCGATAAAATAATAAGATAATAACTTTTTAAATACTAGTGTATATATATTGGTCCCGACGAAACTATAAATTAATAATTAATAATATATATACTTATATATGCGTGTGTGTGGACAATACATTAAAATTCTAAAATTGTCTAGTAAAATAATAAATTTATAATCACTTGTTTCTTTTGTCGAACTTCAAATGTATATTGAGTTTCTTTTTTAATTCTTCTCATTACACTTGAAAGTTAGGGCGTTGCATTCTCATATTACAAGAAAAAGTTATGAAGACTGTTGCCGCTTGCGATGCTTCTTTTCGATTGACAGGTTCTAAAGCTATTGAATCATTCTCAACTTCGTCATCGATCGGATTTTGAAGGATGTCCACCACAATTTTGAACCTTGTAACAGTCATTATTTTCACTAAGATAATCTATTAAATGATTTATATTCATTTTGAACTTGAAATTTAAATGTCATACGTAAAAACTTCTTTAAATTAATAAGTTATTAATTTATCTATATAATAATATCTCCGTAAATTAATAAAATATTTCGATTTCAACATTATCAATTTATAGAGATTTTACTGCTGTATCCCTACTACTTGTGGGAATTTAGCGATAAACCCTTGAGTTTTACGCAATAACCTCTTGCTGGGCGGATCTTGAGGGCAGGCAAGGGCAGGCCCTCCCTCTCTACGTAGTTGGTAGGTAGTAGTATCATATATTTTGAAATCTAAACTGGTATAGACTACAAGACTAGCAGTTGGTTTCTTATTGCGCATTTAGTTTAAATTTATAGTTTACAAGTGGAATACTAGTGGTATTTGATGTATAACAAGTTGGGCAAAATAATATAGATAAGGATAAATTATATTAATAAAGTTGACAAATGCTCTCTAGAGAGCTCAACCCTAAAGCCATTCCTCATAAAACTTTTTGTGATTATAATAGATTAATATAGTTTTTTCAAGATTAATGAATATTTTTTAAACGATTAAAAGTGACTTGAACCCCGACCTATACTAATTGAATGAAACTCAATTAAATTTATTTTACTATTTTAACTTAGAGTTTGATGAAATTGACGGTGTCATATCTTAAATTTCTCATCATTGGTTCGTCGGAGCATAAGGTCCATGGATGCAATTAATATGAGGCGTGAATCGGGCTACTTTTGTATGTACGGTTGATGATCGCGCATAAAATTTCATGCCACTTACTTTGATGAAGATCATAGGGCGTGTAAGGGTGTTGTTAATATTAATTAATTTTTAATTCTTTTTTGTAATTGGCGGGTTTCATTTGCAGGTTTGGACCGTTTCATTCAGTGCACTACTCGTAGCCACAAAGGACCATCACTCCTAGTACGTACTTCCATTCCTACGGGTCGAAAGTTCTGCCTTTGTGATCTTGATTTTGGATACATTCGCAACTCTAACTCTTGATTAGATTTCGATCTATATATATTATACGAGGACTTCCTCGGTGATCACACGAAGAAAATTTATTATTTAGATGGCCCTATAGCGACTTGAAATTGACAGTTTGGATAATTTATTGCAATACTTATTGAGGACTCCATCATATATTATAACTTGGAAGGAAATGAACATGCTCCATTGATGCGCTGATTGTGAAGGTTTGTATCTCTATAATCATTAAGGCATATAATTGTTAAAGTTGTAACTACTGATCATTAGCCACCTATTATTGATGAAGTTAATATGAAGTTGAATCTTCTATAGCTTTTGTTAGTTTAGAGTTTCAGATAAGATGAATTCTTTTATAATGTCAGAGCCTCATGCTCATGCACAGATGAGTTCGAATTTCTACGGAGATTTGAATTTTCACGGAGACAATCTTCGTCCCATATTAAATTTTCACTTAAATGACCTTTCCAAAAAAATTGATTATGGCCAAGTGCAGGGGATATTTGGAGTGTGTATAATTAGATTTCATAGCTCTCTACAAATTCGAACCTTTAAATGAGATGAAATTTTATTAATTTAAATATTTTAATAAATACATTAAACTATCAATCATGATACATACAAATAAAAATATAATTTTAAATCGTCAACGTTAACCCAAATTACCCAAACATCTATCATAGTAAAATTTAGCTAAGCTCTACGTTACACGTCTGGACTCTGGAATAGCCAGACTATACTTCCTTCCTCTGAGATAACTTTAAACATTGACACATTATATGTTTTAGTTAAAAAGTTAAATAAATTATTAATGAAAAATGTATAGTGATCTGTGTTGAAATGTAATCATGCTTGTATTTTTCTTGGGTTTAGGAGCTTCACTTTTTATAATCCATGAATATTTGAAGTGGTTTATTATATATAGTATTTTTTTCAAAATCAGTTAAATATTATTTATAAAAAACGTAAGTATAAGATATACTCACACAGTAACATTATAAAAGAAAAAAAATCCAAATCGTAGTATCCATACCAAGACTATATAATGTGAGAAGCATACTTTTATGCTTATATAATTCCGCGATATCATAACAGAAAGTAAATACGGACTTAGATATCATTAATCAAAGCACGTACAAGAAGATAGAGAAATCCATGAGAGTGTCTTACATAACACATTTGGTGCATCACCACATCATATGATTTATTTGATGCACCATGCAACACACTTGATCATAAATTCGATATTACTCATAATGTAGCATATAGAACAACCCATTCATATGCTCGGATGCTCATTGTACGACGACGACGAACTTATTGGCTTCGGCTGTCTAATGTAAAGCGTTATTCAATGACGCCGTATTCCTTCTTAACATCATATGAATAAGTGCTTGTCGTTGCTTATCCGGTAGACATACGGAAAAATCCAGTGCCACCAACCATAGCCAACTCACATGACGGTTTTCGTATATCATTCCTCCCCTGCATGACAAGTACACTTCCTTTTAAATAACCGGTTGTGAAGTAGAAGTTAAGGTTCATAGTTAGGGCCGACGTACCCAAGTCTGAAGATGTGATGAGCCCTTGTACACGGCCCCATTTCGGAGAATTTATGTCTGGCTTAGCGGTTAGATGGTCATCCAGGACGCGAACTTGGCCAAAGGATGTGGTGGAGGTGCCTGTGGTTGTTGCACGAACCACCTAAAACACGGTGGCATTTTTACCAGCTAGCAGGTCTTGAACATAGAAATGATACTTTACGAAACTATCACCATGAACACCGGAAAAAAAAATTTGGAACCATTGTTCGTCAGATAGTTGCTCTGCATGGAGTGTGGCTGTGGATGTTAGCAAGAGTGAAATGGCAATGATGGAAGTTATCAGACTCGCCATTGATGTTTGTTTTTTTTTTTAATCTAGAGAATATAATTAGGAGTTGAAATTTGTGTGTGGAAGATCATGCATCAAGATAGGGTTTTATAGAGAGTATGTTTAGTTGTAGCATGCCAAAATATTGAATTCCATCAATGATGGTTAATTTCCCGGTCGGTCGCGTCCTAAATCACTATAAAGTTTACTCTTAAAGATTTTACAGGCGCTCAAAGCTCATTTTCACACTTTAAAAGCTCAAACTTCTTCGAATTCACTGTAGAAAAACTAAAAGTCCAATCTAAAATTCTTCCTAGATCGTGCATAATATAATGCATGAATTTTCGAATTAAATATATAAATGTCTGAATTAATACACTGTAAAGTACTTCCTACGTTTCGTCCTAAACTTTTTAAATACTTTTTAGGTTTAAAAAATAAGATAAAGAGTACTTTTTTATCAAATAATAAGACAAGAGTAACTTTGTTTTTAATTAAGTGGCATGAGATGTAATTTTGAGCTATTATCTGAATATTCTAATATTAAAATTGAATTAAAATGAATATAAAAGAAAATGAAAAGTTTTAATCGGAACATAAAATTGATAAAGTGTGAAGTTTAAGATTTTACGGACGGTAATTAATATAAAGTTAATGGTAGTCGTAAGACAAGTAGATTAGTTAGAATAAGTAGTATTTCATTGTTAACCATGTTTATTAAAGAGAACACACTCAACGAGCTCCCACTGAACTTTCCGCTAGTAACAACAATATGAAATTCAAAACTGTTCTAAGCTCATCAAGCATCCTATCCCATCTCTTATACGCTCTTTATTGTTGTTTTTGAAATGGTACAACATCTCTTCATTTCAAGAATTTAAAACATATCTCCATATTTTAATCATGCTATCAACAAATTACAAATTTCTCTAAGGATGAACAACCACTACATTGTACTCAAGAACAGCATCACCAGTAGTTAGATTCAAGAACTGACTCTTAACCTTAACATACCCCTTAGCAAACCTAAACTTCCCTCTGCCTCCAACAATAGCCATCTCCCGATCCTTCTCCGTAATCGGATTCCTAGAGAACACACTCAACGAGCTCCCACTGAACTTTCCGCTAGTAAAACCAAGGTCCAGATACATGACTAGAGTCAAGTCCTGGCCCTTGCTTGAAGATAAGTACATTCCGCGCCCATTCCCAATAACTTTCGACGTCATTTCAGGCCCTTCTGTGAGAGGATCATCTATCACGAACGCTGATCCAAAAGGGATTGGCCCTTTTAAGGTGGTGTTTGCGCGAGCTAGCAGAAGAGCCGTTGGATCAGTTCCACTTAGAATGTCGTGGATATAGAAACGGAGATGAGTTTTTTTCAGAGTGACCGGCTCGTAAAGACCGGTTTTCCAGTATCCACCACATTGGACTAGAGTCATGTTCAGTAGTAAAACCAGAGCTGAGAACACACTTTTCTGAATTTTCTCCATGGCTGGCAAAATTTTACTGATGAAAGTTTGTGATGTGCAAGTTGTAAGAATTTATAACAATGAGAGAAATAGAATTAGTTTCTCTTCCAAAATATGCAGATCATAATTGATTGTGCCATTAAAGATTTAACCTTTTCAGAGTTGATACTGTTAACCACCATATTTAAGGCAATAACAATTTTGGTAGAAATCTATTTATTTCAATATCTGGCACAAGCTTATTTTGCTACTACAATTAAGAATTCATTTTCTCACCATTCATGTCACTCAATGTAAAGAAACAATTAGAAAGGGCAAATTAATCATTAAAGATCTGGCACTAATCACTATGTTTTGGTAAAATAGCATATCTTCCCCTGATATCTTCATGAATTACATCTGCTCCCATCGAACCAAGGTAATAACGTAATAACCCCGTATACCTTATTATCCCATGTCATGATCTTTTGCTTTGATGTTGCACAGAGCTCTTCTGCACCTACCACTCACGTCATGGACTCGTATATTAGTGGTAGTAGGTACACAAGGGGTGCGCACTACATGTAATAAACCAAGATTTACATTTAGACCAGGTAGACTGTAGAGGATGTCACTGATTGTGACAATTTACAATACTGAGAGCATTGGAAAAGGTTTCTGAATTTTAAGATTGTCCAGTTCTGCTAAAAATGCTGGAGGTTTTCTGACCTTGGTAGCTTGTTCGAAGCTATAAGCAATTTCAATCAGGCCAGGCTCAGAGCCCATAAGTCCACCAAAGCATATGCCCACCGGAACCCCATTCCCATCATAAGCTGCAGGATTGCTGATCCCTGGAAAACCACCTATAGCAAGAACTGTGGCGATATCTGATCCCTTAGCAACTAATGCGTCCAGATTGTTCTTTTTCATCAACTTCACAAATCGCTTTGACAATCTTTTCAGATCTCTTATAGCTTTCTTTTCTCTCTCCCTGATCCCATCTGTTGCTTCAGCGGATAAAAAGACGTCCTGGCCAAATTGCTTGATCTCTTCCTGCTCCACAGTTGGTTCCAAAAATATTCGGCATCAATACACAGAAACATATGGAGCTTTGATAACTAATTAGCATACCTCATCAGGGAATTTATTGTTGAAGGCTATAACATCTGACAGGGATCGAACTGGTGAAACTTTCAGCTCACTTAAGTAAGCATTGAGAGCCACTTTGAATTCTGCTTCAATTGCAATTTGTTCTGCACTTACATCATCATCCAATAGTGTGCTGGTGTTGGCTACAATATCCACCAGAACCGCACCTTGCCGCCTGATTTCAACAAACAAATGTTTGTCAGAACTAAAGCACGTACTAGGGAAATTATAATGATATTTTAGCATGCCATTTGGAGGATTCAGGCACCTTAGAGTCTGAAAATGATTCTCAAAAGCCTGAGAAACAGATTCATCAACATGGTCATTGAAGAACGAATCTCTCAGAATCCCCAGTCTTTTTCCCTTTAGCCCGTCAGATTTCAGAAACTGAGCGTACCCGCCACAAGGAATACACTTTGACGCATTTTTGGTGGCTGTTGCGTCTCTATAATCATAACCAACAATTGCATCCAGCACATAAACGGCATCTGAGAGAGTACTACAAATTGGTCTAATCGTGCAAAAGCATACAAAGTACATAGTTTGTTAGTCTGTCTACAACTAAAATCCCGTAGTGCAGCCCATAGTTACTCTAAAATTCATATTGAACATGATGAGATTATTAACGGTCATACCCTATGGTGTCTTGCCTAGGGGTTATCGGAACAACCCCAGCTCGGCTTGTAAGTCCGACAGTTGGTTTGATCCCGACTACTGAATTAGCACTTGATGGACATATAATCGAACCATCAGTTTCCGTTCCAAGTGATCCCATAACCATGTTTGCAGCCACTGATACTGAACCACTACTTGAGCCACAAGGATCCGCAGACAGAACATAAGGGTTCTGTGAGACAAGAACTTCTTATTACTAACTCAAATTCAGTAACTTTGCTTTAACATCTTCATTAATTTAGTATCCCCACCTTCAAATTCAATCCTTCTCCTTAAGTTATAGTGATTTAATAACCATCATAATATCACTCCGTTTGCTTGAATAAATTAGGCCTATAGGTTTACTTGCATGTAAATGCTTTCGAACATTACTCGTAAGGAGAAGGTTATCCAACTTATACGTAAAAAAAACGAACCAAATGTAAAACACATAACAGGCATATTATCAAACAGTTGGTGTAAGCTGCAAAAAAAAAAAACAGAGATAAATGACTGACCTTTCCCTGTCCACCTCTAGCACTCCAACCGTTCGGCATATCGAACGACCGAAACTTCGCCCAATAGCCCCAGCTTCTCGTAGCTTCTTCGCAACACCGGCATCCCGTGGCACGACCGAACCGAGCAATGCCAGTGATCCTGCAGTGGTGTTGAGCTTATCACTTGTGGCAATGTTATCTTTAAGCAGAATCGGAATGCCGTGCAGTTTGGATTTGGAAATTGGTCTCTGAGCGTTCCTCTCTTTATCAGCCCTGATTGCTTCAGTAATTGCATCTGGGTTTACTTCTATCACACCTTTAAGAACAGGGTTCAGTTTTGTGATCTGTGCAAGGTAAAATTGGACGAGTTGCTTTGAAGTGAGCTGGTTGTGGTGAAAAGCAGAGTGTGTGGCTTGGATAGTTGCTTCATTGAATGGAAATGTTGCAGAAGCTTGAGTATGTGAAAGTGACAACAAGAGTGAGGTAACAAGAATCAGTTGCAGCACCATTATCTTTCTGGAATTTGGAAGTTGATTGGTATAGAATTTGAATGAGTATTTGGATGAATTTTTGTGAAATTGTATATGGAATGGAATTAAAATGAGA
The DNA here is from genome assembly GCA_036897095.1 of Plantago elongata. Lineage (NCBI taxonomy): Eukaryota > Viridiplantae > Streptophyta > Magnoliopsida > Lamiales > Plantaginaceae > Plantago > Plantago elongata. Next base: position 19,740 of record JAYMSP010000835.1, on the reverse strand, counting down.
TATTCGTATTTTAGGCCAAATCAAATAAACAAATGGAGCGATTTAAATGCTATGACAATCAGCCTCTTAATCAGGTATTGATCGGAGAAGAAGGAGAGTATATAGATTCAATTTGGACATCCAGCATCCCATATATAAATTCGAAGTAATATTAGAAGGTAACTTACGAATATATTTTTTATTTACTTAATTAGTGAATAGTTAAAAAAATTGTCATGACGAACTTCGAAACGAATATTGTAGCACAACTTCAGTAAGTGTCCGAGCATATACACATACAATCTCAATAAACTATAAACGATTATATAGGCGGAGTTGATCTGTTTTGTATATCATTCATTCAACAAACGAAACTATATATATGCAACTTATACTGAATGAAAATCAAAGGTTGAATGATGATGTTAGTAATACATTACCATTATTGAATTGATGGAATAGACATAATAACAATACACAGTGTCAATATATGAATTAGTACTGCCACAACTTTCTTATCAAAATGCATATGAACCTTTACTTCACAATTTCTTGGGAAATCATCATATGTCTTGTTCTTCTTTCTTACTTTATTACTATTTTTAGAAATCTCACTCTAAATTTAATAATGTAAAAGTTGTTGATGAATTTATTTGCAATTAACAACTTATTAAATTTAATAAATAACCCAGTTCCCCCACTATACAAATAGTCAAAGTACTCTTAAATAAATAGATAAATTAGCAAAATTAATTAGGAGAAAGGGATAAGGATAACAAAGCGTCGTGGACGTAAGGGAGAGGAGGACCCTCACTATCTTTACGTAAGGTTGAGAAACATTATATTAATATTTATTTATTAACGAATGAACACGAATTTGTTAAAATATTATCGAATCGAATACGATTAAATATTTAAAGATGTTCATCGAACACGAACACAAACCGAACGAACGACTTATCGAATGAACAAACGTTCGCTAAGTTAATTGTTCGGTTCGTTCGATTTGAAATACACCCTAACAAGAATATTTATCGATTCAAATTTCTATTAATCTTTAATTTTAATATTTATAATATACAAATAATAATAATATATCATTAGAAGTAGAAAACTAGATTTTATAACAATAACATCATACTAAAACTAGAAAATCAAATTCTCTCAACAGAGTAATTTCTCTAAGGATGAATAACAACTACAGAGTACTCAAGAACAGCATCACCATTAGCCATATTCAAGAATTGAGTCTTAACCCGAACATACCCCTCAGCAAACCTAAACTTCCCCCTCCCTCCGACCACAGCCATCTCTCGGTGGTTCTCCGTAATCGGATTCCTTGAAAACACACTCAACGAGCTCCCGTTGAACTTTCCAGTAGTAAAACCAAGATCCAAAAACATGACCAGAGTCATGTCCTGGCCTTTGCTTGATGACAAGTACATTCCGCGTCCATTCCCTATCACTTTCGACGTCCTTTCGGGCCCTTCCGTGAGAGGATCATCTATCACAAACGCTGTCCCAAAAGGGGTTGGCCCTTCTAAGGTGGTGGTGTTTGCTCGAGCTAACAGAAGAGCTGTTGGATCAGTTCCACTTAGAACGTCATGCATATAGAATTGTAGATTAGTAATTTGTTTTGGCTGAACCGGCTCGTAAAGACTGGTTCTCCAGTACCCATTGCATGGAACTAGAGTAATGTTCAGTACCAAAATTACTAAGGCCAAGAACACATTTTTCTGAGTTTTCTCCATGACCTTGACAAATTGGCCTACTGATGAAACTTTGTAGAGTTTATATAACAGTATATGAGAGAAATGGAATTAAATGTTCTGTACAAAAGTTGCAATTAATAAATAACTCATTGGATATAATTGTGGTGTTGTCATTAAAGATTTACCATTTTTTTTTTGTAGAATCAAAGTTAATTTCTGAAAACTGGACTTCATTATGTGAACATTTTTATGGCATTAAAGTTTACCAGATTTTGCGAGGATGACATAGCCGGATCAACATACACTGATACACAAAGTATTAGAACAGACCAAATTCATGGAGAAACTAGAAAGACGAACTAGTTTGCAATTTACTGTGATTTTAGATATTTTTGCAGATCCTTTGAGTCGGGTTTTAGTAAGTTTCTTGGAACTCGGATCACTTACCAGTATTTTTACAAAAATTGATGACAGTAATCTTTGTAATGTTGGATTCTATGTAGGTCTCAAATGGTACGTGATTGGTAGGTGCAGAAGGGGCTTGTCCAACATGTATTCGACCCCATAGGCTGCAGAGTGGGAGGTAGGTCGATGTAATAAACCCTTAGTTTTTGTATTGTTACTGTAATAAGATCAGATAAGTTCCTTATTTTCAATAATGTTCAGATGTCTAGGCTATGAATGTTGGAGGTTTTCTGACCTTAGTAGCTTGCTCAAAGCCATAAGCAATTTCTATCAGTGTAGGCTCAGAACTCATCACTCCACCAAAGCATATGCCAATAGGAACCCCGTTCGCATCATAAGCAGCAGGAATGCTGATTCCTGGAAATCCACCTATAGCAAGAACTGTGGTGATATCTGATCCCACAGCTATTAATGCGTCCAAATTGTTCTTGTTCATCAACTTCATGTATCTCTTTGATGATCTTTTCAGATTTCTTATAGCTTTCTTTTCTCGCTCCTTGATTCCATCTGTCGCTTCAGCAGATAAAAAGACGTCCTGACTATATTGCTTAATCTTTTCCTGAACCAGAGTAAAAAAAGATCAGTCATGATACATATAATTATATGGAACTTTGATAACAAATTAGAATGTATACCGCATCAGGGAATTTATCGTTGAAGGCTATAACATCTGCCAGGGATCGAACTGGGGAAGCCTTCAGTTCGGTTAAATAAGCATTCAAGGCCAGTTTGAATTCTGCTTCCATTGCAATTTGTTCTCCATCTACATCATTATCCAAGAGCATGCTCATGTTGGCTGCATTCTCCAACAAAACCGCCCCTTCCCGCCTGATCTCAATTGACAAATGTTTATCAGAACTACAGCACTTACAAGGGGGTTAAAATCATCAAATGATAATTAGGACATGCCAGTTGGAGAATTTAGGCACCTAAAAGTCTGAAAATGGTTCTCAAAAGCCTGAGAAACAGATTTATCGACATAGTTATTGAAGAACGAGTCTCTTACAAGCCCCAGTCTCTTTCCCTTTAGCCCATCAGATTTCAGAAACTGAGCATAGCCGCCACGAGGAATATACTTTGAAGCCTTTCTGGTGGCCTGTGCATCTCTATAATCATAACCAACAATTGCATCCAACACATAAACGGCATCTGAGACTGTCCTGCAAATTGGCCTAATGGTGCAAAAACAGACAAAGTAACAATTTGTTAGACCCATATTTACTTTAAATGGAACATGATGAGAACATTAAAGGACATACCCTATGGTGTCCTGCCTAGGGGTTATAGGAATCACCCCAGCTCGACTTGTAAGACCAACGGTTGGTTTGATCCCGACTACTGAATTAGAACTAGATGGACAAATAATTGAACCATCAGTTTCCGTTCCAAGTGATACCATAGCCATGTTTGCAGCCACTGATATTGCTGAACCACTGCTCGAGCCACAGGGATCAGCAGATAGAACATAAGGGTTCTGCATTTTATGACGCGATATCACTTTCAAAATGTTTGGTTTACATCTTCAATCATATATATAATGTCCCTATTCATTTCTCTCCTAATTATAGTGATCCAGGGACCAAATCTTAGGTTAGTACCATCTTATTATAGCTTGGGTTACGAATTAGACCTATTCGATTATTGGGGCGAAATTTCTTTCCAACATTATTGTTAAGGTGAAACAAACCAGTTTATATAAAGCAATGTAGAATAGATACCAGGCATATTGTCAAGCAGTTTTCGAACATCTAGTACAAACAGAGAGCACAGCATCAGCATGAACACTGACCTTTCCTTGCCCTCCTCTAGCACTCCAACCATTTGACATATTGTTCGACCGAAAATTCGCCCACTCCGTCATGCTAGCCTTCCCCAGTATAATCGCCCCAGCTTCTCGTAGCTTCTTCGTAACACTGGCATCTCGTTGCACGACAGAATCGAGCAATGCAAGCGATCCTGCAGTAGTGTTAAGCTTATCACTTGTGGCAATGTTATCTTTCAGCAGAATCGGAATACCGTGCAGTTTTGACTTGGAAATTGGTCTTTGAGCGTTTCTTTCTTCATCAGCCCTGATTGCCTCAGTAATTGCATCGGGGTTTACTTCTATGACACCGTTCAGAATCAGGTTCAGCTTTCTGATCTCGGAAAAGTAAAACTCGACAAGTTGCTTTGAAGTGAGCTGGTTGTGGTGAAAAGCTGAGTGTGTGTCTTGGATTGTTGCTTCCTTAAATGGGAATGTTGCAGAAGCTTGAGTATGTGAAAGTGACATCAAGAATGAAGCAACAAGAATCTGTTGCAGCACCATTATCTTTCAGGCTTATAGTGAAATATGATAGAAATAAATGTGTAGGTGCAGAGTCAAGTCAATACTGGTGTTCTGGAAAGTAAACAATGTTAGTTTTGGATACTTTAGATATTTTGTAATCTTTCTAGGTAACTTTATGCTGACATTTTTCTATCCACAACATTTGTTGGTGATGTTGTTTAAAAAACTCTGAACCACACGTTATCTGGCTAATAAGATCCGTCGGAGTACTGTCATTTAGGATGAGGCCTGGCAAGTTTCTTGATGCTAACCACTGTGTTAAAGCTAATAGCATATGGTATTGAGTAGTCGTTAGGTGTCTACTGCCCGTCTACCACCACAACTGATGCTGTGGATAACTGCAAGGACTGGCAGGCAGACAGAACATCAGGAGTCTGCAAATATCTTCAAAACAAGTTTACAGTTTGCAATGTGTGTTCTATTGAGGTTCCATGTTGTTGGATCGATTCTTGAAGAACATGATGGCCTTATGTTCCTATACGTATGGTCTGCAATATAAATTGCATTTGCTCAGAAAATGACTTTAAAAGCATTATCTTGGACTTTCTGCCTGTATCCATTCCTCTATTCCACGTATATATCAATGAGTAACAGACAGAATAAACCAGACAAACAGAACTAGTACAAGGACCTCTCTGACCGGTTCCCTGCCGGCTCACTGTTCCAATATACTAGTTGAAATTGTAAAATACATTCACAGCCATGAAATTTGATCATGATAAAATGTATGTTCTCATCAAGAGCTGACACATTTAGCCAAGAAAGCGTATCAATTCAGTTTTACAGGATTCTCTATGGTAGAAATGTAGGACGTTTCCTAGTCTTTGTAGCTTGCTCAAAGCCATAAGCAATTTCAATCAGCGTAGGTTCGGAACCTAACAGTCCGCCAAAGCTGACGCCAACTGGAACGCCACTACTGTCATAAGCAGCAGGAACGCTGATTCCTGGAAACCCTCCAATTGCAAGTACTGGAGCAACACTAGGTCCGACAGTAACCAGCGCGTCCAGTTTGTTCTCGTTCATCAATTTCTCAAATCCGCTCCTGCTCAAGTTTACTAAGTTCAGGATCGCTTTCTTTTCCGTTTCTCCAATTCCAGTAGTTGCCTCGGAAGCCAAAAATATTATTTGACCAAACTCCTTGATCATTTCCTGCAAAGTTACTCACATTATTACTTAACATTCTTCATTCCACATTTTAATATTGATGTGGTATATAAGAAGCTTTTGAGATGTATATATACCGCATCGGAGTATCTCTGATTGAAGGCTATAACATCAGCCAAAGATCTGACTGAGGAAGCCACTAGATCTTTCAGGTAAGCATTCAGAGCAATTTTGAATTCAGCCAATATTGCTGCTGCTTCACCACTTAATGTTGCGTTCATTATTGTGTTAATATTCGAAATCTCCAGGTTGTCCACCAGGATTGCTCCATTCTTCCTGAAGTTTAAGAAAACATAATATCTGAATTCCGTCTATGGTTTTCGCGAGTCTAAATTATCACATCTCCAATACAAAGAAACATAAACAGATAAACTGTGTACTTTAGTGTCTGTAGGTGCTGCTCAAATGTTTGCCCAACAACCTTATCAGAAAATGCTAAGGATGGATTTCTCACTATTCCCAGTCTCTTTCCCTTTAGTCCATTGGCTTTCAAGAATTGTGCGTAACCACCGTAGGGAATGTATTTTGAAGCTTTTCTAGTAGCTTGGGCATCGTTATAGTCAAAGCCTACGATTGCATCAAGAACATGAACAGCATCTGCCACTGTCCTGCAGATAGGCCTGCAAAGTCGAAAGTTTACTTCTGTAAAGCACCCCGATTTCATAATGTATTGCTAAAGCTAGTCTTAGGAATTGATCAATGAACAACTCATAGGAAAAATAACTGTTGGACTGATACCCGATAGTGTCCTGCCTTGGACTCACTGGAACAACCCCAGCTCGACTTGTGAGACCCACTGTTGGTTTGATACCAACTATCGCGTTGAAGCTAGAAGGACATATTATTGAACCATCTGTCTCAGTACCCAGTGATATCGCCACCATGTTTGATGCCACAGATATTGCCGATCCACTACTTGATCCACAAGGATCAGCTGACAGAACATAAGGATTCTGCCAAATTTGAAAAGAAATCATACATAAGTTGCAATATTATAGTTCTTCAGACTTGCCTATACCATGTGACCATGTCCACGACTAACTATAGTTCCACTTTGTCGACCAATGATAGGCATTAGATGAATGGGTTATGTTCGTTAAAGTTACCTTTCCTTGGCCTCCTCTGGGACTCCAACCATTTGGGGCAGTTAAAGAGCGGAAATGAGCCCATTCGCTCAAACTAGCTTTCCCAAGAATAATAGCTCCAGCTTTCCTCAGCTTAGTCACCACACCTGCATCTTTGCGCACGATTGATCCTAGCAATGCTGAGTGATCCAGCAGTAGTGTTAAGCTTATCCTTTGTTCCAATGTTATCTTTCAGCAGGATTGGAATACCATGCAGGCTTGAATACAAACCAGCTGCATTTGACTTCCTTTCCCGATCAGCCTTATCAGCAAGATAAAGTGCATCAGGGTTCACCTCGATGATTCCCTTAAGAAGGGGATTGAGCCTATGGATTTCGCCTAGGTAGAACTCCACGAGCTGCCTCGAAGTAAGTTGGTTTTGTTTGAAAGCCAATTGGAAATCTTTAATTGTGGCTTCCCTGATTGAGAACGCAGTGCATGTATTGGCATATGAACATACTAGTAGATACAAAGACAGAAGCTTAAGCCATGAATCCATGTTTTTAAGATCTTTAACAAAGAGGTGGTATAGTGAACTATATATGTTCCCTCTATTTATAGTTAGAACATGAAACAAAAAGTATTGGCTTCAAGTTTCTAATTTCATTGCATTAAAACAACAGCTCAAGACAAATAGCAGAATGGCAAGAATCTCTGACCAATTCCAACCCGACCTTTTCAAAATCATAGAGTAAACTACGAACATAGCAAGACATGGAGAAACTAATGAACATGCGAAAATGAGCAGCAGTACTATTCCAGAAGCTCACATGTTTAAATTCATCCAGTACATAATGTTCTAAACAATTGGTAATCACTTGCAAGAAGTGAATCTGCAACTGACATTAGAGCCTGAGCCCGAATTTGCCTTCATGAAGCCCATAGCAATACGGAGAACTTGACGAGTTGACCCCACCAATGCCGTATTCAAGTCCTGAATGACAGCAAGAGAGTTGTACGGGAACTGATAGCTTGCATAAGAATTGAGTAGAGCCGTTGTCCCTTCTCTGAGGAGAGTTCTATATGGATCCCCTCTTCCCATCAGCCCTTGCCAAAGAGTCATGTTTGTTCCGTACTTAAGGGCAGCATTCGAGCCAAAAGCAACTGCAGCTTTTGTGTCTGGGGTCACCACCTTCCAGTAGCATCTGTATTGTGGCATCATCCACTTCCTATCGAATAGAAACAATTATTGACCAACACTTCAAAAAAGAAAATCAATTTACAAAAGCCAGTACTTAAACGATCAACTTACTGATGTGGGCAGGCTGAAGCTTCCACAAATGGTGCTGGAGGCAATGGTGTTAGCTGAAAAGGAGGCGGAATGACAGGGGAAACTGGCACCGGGTTGTCTGATATCTGGCAAAAAGACATGGCCTTGGCAGGCTGAGAAAGTAGTGGATCCACAGTGTACATTGCCGTTCCAAAATTGTTGAATACTGATCTTGGGTACTTGGCTGGACCTGGTATTGCCCCACAGCCAACTAGACCTTGCCGGTCGGCTAAAACCTGAGCATAGCACGTATGCAGATCTGGGTTTCCATGTAAGGTCATGGTATAGCTTCCTAACATATTAGTGGTTTCCTCTCCCCAGGTTATAGATTTCCCATTACTGCCCGGACAGATCATTTTCACTCTGATCCCTGCAAATGAAACATAAATAATCCAATCTCAATGTTATTTCAAGAATTAGTTGACCTGTCCAAAAGTTATTTTTAGCTTCTTTTAAGCTGGTTAGTAGCAGAAGATGTTTTCTGCTTCTTCTACAAAGAAACAATAAGCAGGTTCAGAAAAATAATAGATTTACCAGGTTATATATAAACAGGTCTTACTAGGCTGTATATGGACATAGAGGACTAACGCAACAACTACGAAATGCAATGAAGAACAACATTGAATGAATGAATGAACAAGAACAGCACATAGGAAAATACCATATAAGGGATAATCAGAAAGGGAGATGTTTCCATCCTTGCACTGGTCACAGAACACGGTTCCTGTAACGATGGTATCTCCATAAGCTCCACTTATGGCTGCTGCGACGAAAAAAGCTACAAAGAGCAGCTTTTGTGACAAGTTCATGACTTCTGTTGAGTGCAAAGCACAAAATGATCTGGAGAAAATTACTGGTGTGGATGAATGTGAAGAAGCACCTGGTTTTTATAGGCAGAAAGAGAATGTACAGACAATACTTTGCCAGTAAAAGCCAGTGGAATGTGTAGGATTTTCGTTCAGTTATAAATGTACACATTAATTGTAAACTGTAATTAGAGCTGGATACACAATGCCTGCTTATTTCTAATTGTTGTTCATGACATTATTGTGTTTTGAACTTGAGTACCTGACATTATTTCATGGTTGTCGAAGTTCTCCTTTTGTACTTGTGTAACTTTGCTTGAATATTGCCTAGACCACACTTAGGATTCAGAATTGTCAAGAAAATATACAACAGCAGCCTCATTCGGCGAGAGTCAGATCATATTCACAAGATTTAAAGAGTAATTTGATGCTCAAAGTCAGAAAATTCGTGAGGGAGTGTATGGCTGTTCAATTTTTTCAACTTCCTATTTTTGTTTACTGTTGTTGCCATGGTTACTGACAGGCTGAAACTTAAGGTTCAGTGATCAAAGCAAAAGAAACAGCATCACACAAATATAAAGAAACGAAGCTAAAAAGCATCGCACAATATACGAAGAAATGAAAGCTGAACAATAGTGAACAGCCATATATATCATTGTCCATGCCTGAGCATCATTTTCCATTACCATGACAATAAATAACAGAGTTTGACCCAAAAAAGAAACAAAAAAAGTCACCACCTTAAAGTACAAACAAGTAATGTAGAGGCCTAAAAGAAAAACTCTACCTGTGAGCTAACAAAATTTCTCTATATTGTGCAACACAGTAACATTAGTCAACGAAACATAAAAAGAGTAAATGTAAAATCTCATCATTAACACATGAATGTTTAAGCCACACTTGACGTGTATCTTCAGACCCTGTCTCTTCATCTCTATAGCTCAGCATCACGCCTGAACATCTTCAGCATGACCATTTTCGGTGTTTCCAGCATGTCCATTTTCGGTGCTTTCAGCATGTCCATTTTCAGTGCTTTCAGCATGACCATTTTCGGTGTTTTCAGTATGACCGTTTTCAGATCCAGCAGCACTAGGCAAGACAAGGTTCAATGGAATTTCAATATCAGGATACCATTCGATCTAAGAAAGAAATTCAACATAAAAAATAAAGCAGGTATGGACTCTAAAAACTGATGTAATCTACATAGAACTTCCAACCATCACAATGAATCTTATAGCTAGACCCTCCATTAATAATCGGCTAACTTTACTTGTGTACAGGAAATTATACACATCTTCCTGTCTATTTATCCTCAGGTATTCCAACAACCATCATCTACCTCTACTCGGAAAATAGAATTTGCATCCTAACGTAAGGTCAACAGTTCTCAATAAACAACGAAATAGAAAATGATGATGCAAAACAATGAAATTATTCATATACCTCCCCTCAGCAAAACAGCATTTAGATTTTTTATGCTAAAGAACACCATGTGATTCTTTGACAACACATGTTGCTAGGTGTTAGGTGGCTATTGATGGAGGGTCCAGATACAAAATTCCCAAAAAGAACACATGCACACAACCAAAAGAAAAAGAAAGTAAGAGTGGCATGCAAGTCCAGTTATCAATGCATGACAGCTCACATCATAGCATGAACCCTATCCATGACCTTGATTATATCCTACTACACAAGATCTCCCATGTTACAGAGAGTATTAAGGAACCAAACTTCACGCCAGCAATATGAATGACTTAAAACACAGATTATGTGTATGTGTTTTTCACCGTGAGTGTGTTCTATCACTACTTACAGAGAAAAATATGATTACCGAAGCCAAATACTAACAAAATCAGCTCAACTAAACTCAACCTCAATGCCACATCTGTTCTAACCCAATATCACATAAAATAGCATCCTAATGCAATCAGCACATCATTCAGCTCCCCACTAACAGGCACAATACATATCTTGCCATAACATCAACAGATAACATCATTAACTTCCACAACCATATCAACCGACACATGAGCACAAAATTCACCACAATGCAAACTAGCAGCTAAACCAAACTTGAACATTATCCATAAAAAATTGAACTTGAAAGCTAAACCTCTGCACATTGCCCTATCAACTAAACCCTGAAACCTCTAACAAAAGCTAATTGTAAACTTGAAAGCTAAACCTCTGCTTATTGCCAACTAAAGCCTGAAACCTCTCACTAAAGCTAATTACACTATCAAAATATACTAAAACAATAAACAAAACCTTGCAAGCTAAACCAACTACCTTTGAGGGCGAGAACCAACAGATTCTGGCTTCCTCCACGCCCTCTCAGCCGGCTGAGCCCTATCTCTCCCATTCGAACCCCAAAAGCCCCTCTTCGCAGCTGCCGGACTATCAGAAACATCCTTAATCTTCGCAGACTCCAGCTTCTCATCCAGCTCCTTCCAATCCTGACCCTTCTCCTTCAAAACCTCCTCCCTAGGCCTCGCCGCACCAAACGGATTACTGCTTTTCACCTTCACCTCACTCTTCTCCTCTTCCCCCACCGGCTTAGTCCTCGGCTGCAAATTCAACCTCGGCCTCACACCCCCACCACCACCACCACTAACCACCACCTCCTCCCTCTTCCTCCCCCAACTCTCCCCATCAGCCCCATTCGACTCAAACCCCCCTCCTCTCCTCTCACCTAAACTATCAAACGCCCCACCCATCCTCCTCCCTCCCTCCTCCTCCTTCCTCTTCAACCAATTCCCTGAATCCGCCCCTCCGTTACTCCCCTCCAACCCAAACCCCACCCTCCTATCACTCCTCCTCGGCTCCGACGGCACGAAACTCTTCTTCGCCCCCCAATTATCCACATCATCCGCCCTCGACTGCGAATCAGAGAAAAAACCCCCTCTTTCCCCTCTCTCCCTCCTCTCAAACCCTAACCCCCCACCATTACTACTCGACTTCTTCCCCGCACCCCAATCATCAATCTCATCCGCCCTCGAAAACCCCGAATCCCGACTCTCCCGATTAAAACTCCCTTGCCTCCTCGGCTGCTCGTCCCTAACCCCATACGACCTAAACCCACCTCTCCTCTCCAGCTCCTCAGCCGTCCGCTCCCTCGGCCCGGTCGGCAGAGCAATCGCCTCGTCTAAAGTCAGCCTTTTCGGCTCAAATTTCGCCTCCGGCTTCGTAAACTCCTGAAGAGAAATCGCCTGGGGCTTCTTCTTCTTCGCCTTCGTCTTTGTAACAGCAGCAAGAGGCGGAAACTCGGGGATATCGACAGACCCTTTTCCATTAGTGGTTAAAGATGAGTCCTTTTTGCTCTGCGCGAGAAGCTCAGCCTCGTTCTCCTCCGCATCGAGAGCCCAGGCACCGGGCTTGTTCCAAGGGCTGCTGGTGACGGCCGCCATGGTTGATTTGGGGTTGATTTCGTGGTGGTTTCTCTCTCTAGAATGGGAAGGAAACTGTTGTTGGATTTGTTTGTGTGTGTTTGTGAAGGTGTGTGGTTTGGAGATAGGTTTTGTAGAGATTTTGGGAAATGGTTTATTTATCGGTTTGATCCAACGGCTTATATATAATTGGGTTTTAATCGAATTTTATTAGGACTTGTGAGATCAATTTTGGTTTGCAAAGGAATATGATGGGATCAATTTCAATGGTGGAGATTTGGTGAGATTTTTTAATTATTTTTCTACGGTTTTTTGAGAAGGAATAAAAGGTGTATTTGTATGAGTTGTCCGCTTGGAATCGGTGGTGCCACAAATAAAAAGTCAGGCAATTGTATTTAATTTACTTTCTCCATGCAGATTCATCTTTTGGGAAACCGAATATAAATATTAACAGAAAAGGAATAGAGTATGACAAGAGGTGATAAAGCATACAACAATATATGAATAAAGCAGTAGATATGACGATAAAATTGGAAATATAGTAAATAAAATAAGAAAAAGAATTTCATTAAAGAAATTAGAAGATGTAGTTGAGATGGATCAAAATGGAATACAAGAAAATGAAGTTGGGGCGGAAGGAGTATTATACGTGTATATTGTATAAGTATAAAAATATATACTGCTCCCTTCGTCCAGACTTAACTTTTAAGATTAAATTATATAAATAACTAAAATAATTTATTAAATTTAGATAGAATCGATAAAATGAGAGATTGAATAAAATTGTAAGACTATGAGAAATGTTTTTCAATATGGTATGTAAAGTTCACAATAAGATAACTAAAAAAATAGTGAATAAGTTAATATTAGGACGGAGATGAGCATTACTTACTCTATTCATCCGAAAATATTTATATGTTAGGGTTGAAGGTGTAGTTGTAAGGTGTAGTTGTAAGTGAGAAATTAGAATATATGTTTAGGCTCTGTGTAGCAAAACTAGCTGAAAAAGTAGATGTTAGCAAGAAAATTAGTTAGTAGCTGAAAAAGTAGTTGTTAGCTTGTCAGTTAATTTATTTTTTTCAACAAGCTAATTTAATTAGCTTTTCAAACCAGCTAGGTTGGTTAAAAAGTTGCGCGTTCACGTAACAATATTTTTATTAAGAAAAGCTTATTGAGCTGAAAAGTTAGTGGTAAACTATAAAAAGTGTAAAATATGTGACAATTATTAATAAAATGTATAAATTTAGTTTGTGATACATATATGATGTAGCTGATTTTTTAGTAACGTTAAAAAAATTTAGAAAATGTGTAAAGTTTTGTTGAACACGTCACACATGTATCAACAAAATCTTCTTAAATTGGCATATATTTTTGTTTTTACTTTTTGTATTACGAGTAGTATACCACTATTGCATTATATGTATTTTAATATATACGCTAATTTATGTTCAAAATTCAAAAAATGTGTCCAACTATAAAGTTCCACTTTAGAAGTGGTGTAACCAAATGTCACAACTAATTTCATAGATGAAGTTAATTAAGCTGTATTTTAAAGGATAGTGTATTAAGCTGATTCAATAGGTTATCACATGGGAGTGGGTGACCACGAATTAGAACAAACTGTGATGTAAAAAACATGGCATTTGTAAAGCTCAATCCCTCATGGGCGGTTACCAATTCTTCTACTCGATGTGAACATTACAAATCAATTGATGTGGGAGTGTCACACCATACAAGAAAATGAGAGTCGCTTATTGTATTTATAAGATTCACCGCAACACGAAGCTATCTCGCTCGGTAAGGACATGAGTCGTTTAAGAAGGACGAGAACGCTTTAGGTAGGTGATTGTAAATTTGTAGTGACCCCCGCATTGTGTTGAGCTCTTAAAAATAAGCATGAGTACGTATCACGAGTCCTTCGTTGTGAGACTCCCGTTAACAAACTTCAAAATTAATACTTTCTTCTCGTCTTCTAATATAGGCACGAGTGATGATCAAGTACACTTGGAAAATCTTGTGCTAGTTTGTGAGACTGGTATGTAATCTCTCGGAGTGCAATAACTGGTAACCAATCCGATTGCAGTGATCCACAAAACACAACCCTCAGAAAGAGGCCAAGGGGCTCATGGTGTACATGCAACTCCTGTACAATTCTCAAGAAACAAATTCTATATTGAACCCTTTACCTAAAACTTGTACAATATGTATCAAAGGTTATGTCAACAAAATAAATGCCTGTTGTGTCATACTACTACATCCTCAACACTATCATCATGAGCCAAACAAACTAGGTGATGAGATTAAATTTGTAGCAACAAAGAATGATGAGCACAAAGAAGCTATATACAGAACCTGGACAAGGCGAGACCCCTCTTCTGATGTTACGAGGAACCATCCCTTTAGATGCTTGAACAGCAGGTCCATCAAATGACAGGATGGAGGAAAAGACTTGCATAACTATCAATGGAAGAATGGAGGGGTGCCACAATGTATACACTATTAAGGAGTTATGTACGTGTTCTCTCCAAAAAATGCGATGTGATCAATGAAAATAGTCTGAGTTGTTTAATGTAATGTAATGAGCCTCTTCGAATCCTTTCGATTGATCTCCATCATACCACGTTATGGTTCCTGCACACATATCAACAGACACATGTTTTGATGAAGTTCCAAGCCATGGTCAATAATGCATGCTTACATTTTCTGGGCATGAAAAAAAGGCAACTCATATACACATACGTTACGAGTTACAGTAAAAATTAAGTTGCAAACTATACTGTACTTGCAAGGCGAGGCTTGCAGAAAGAAACCTTCAACAATTTCAAGTGATCCCATCACTCACACTCTTACGCTTTACCATATCTATCACAAACCAACCACCATGTCTCTACTTTCTAGTTTAATACGTTAATCACGAACTTGGGATAAGTATATTGATAGTTATACAAACTTGCACTTTTTCCTTTATTTATCATTAAGGTCTTTACATATTCAACTTCATGAAAATGGTCCTACTCTTCAGATGTGGTCCTCTATATTTTTCCCCAAGACAATTGGTCCAGCTATGTCTGAACAAATCACATGTGGTCCTGACTCCTGGACGGAGGATTCCAGCTAGATTTCTAACCATGTGTGACCACTTGTGTTTTCTACTACACTAGTTAAACAGTTTACAACTCTACCCTGTAAGATTTTACTGTATTACGGTTGGACTTCTCCGAACGCATCGGGTTACTTCCCAAACATGGAGTACCATTTCTACTATAGTGGAAACTAAAGAATTGAATACTGGGACCATGTTAAGAGTAGACTCTGCATTGCCTTTCCACAAATTCCAATTGAATTACCTGATGAATGTGGAAGCTCCTCTTCTCTGGTCATATGAAGTATAATGGTTCCTGAGAGAATTGTTATGAATCCACAGATCTCCGAGGTTATGCTGCTTATATTCTGACCTGACCAATCCTGCAAATTTTGGTTTGATAGTCAGTAATGCACCCTATTTGTTTGGCTAACCTGAGGCGGGTATGTGAGAATTTTTACGACTTTATGAGGATGTTGTTACCTTGAACATTATAGCGCTTGCAACTATGGTCAGAGTTGTGAACATCACATAATATATAGGAGAAACAATTGCAGCGTTGAAAGTATCAAGTGCCTGAATAAACATGAGCATTAAAAATCACACACCGAGAAAGATGGTCGCTATATTTTAAATATCAAACAGAAAGGCGTACTACAGACCGAATGCACAGAAAGGCGTACTACAGACCGTACTACAAGGTATCCTAGTCTAAGAATGGTTTGCCCAGATACCAGAAGGTGTTAGATCAAATAGAAAGGCGTACTACAGACCGAATGCACAGAACCTCAATTCAGAAACAAAAGCAGACAACAAGGATAAGAAGGGGCCAAATGATGATACTAAATTATGTCTGTGATCCTTAGATATATGAACTCAGTATGACATGAAAGTTGTTTACTAGGTACTTTTCTGAGTTTCTCCTAAGAACAGTTTACAACCAACGCTGTTGCAAGAGTGACAAATATCATGGCATGAAATGTATACCTTGTTAAGATAGTTCAGTTGTGTGATGACAAAGATTATTGCCACTGATAGGAAAAGCCAAGTTTGAGCATAGCCAAATTGATTGACCCCTTCTAAAGTTAGTTTTATTGCAATTCCAATTGCCTTTATGCTCACAACCTGCAAACAATATAGTACTGTGAGTCAAGGAAGCAAAAGATTCTCGTTCGAAAAACTAAAAACTGTGAATTGCAAGTGGCCTATGAAGATTACATAAGTAACATATACGTGTACAGCAGGGAAGTAAAGTAATTACCGTAAGTGCACCCATTATGGAACAAATGCCCAAGTAAATCAGTATATTTGTTTGCCCATAAAGAGGCTCAAAGTGGAGCATCAGAACTAGCACTATGGACACTGAAGCTGCGACGTAAATTAGAAATGCTGCAGACAGAAGAAGCAAAAGTGAGCACTAGTTTCAGCAACAACCAACAGCTAGACTAATAGAGTAACAGTTTCAATCTTCAGAAATGAATAGAAATGATGTGTTCCTGACACATGCATGACATCTCTTATCCGGATCAAATAGTGATTTTTCATTCATTTCCAACAAATCAATTACGGAGTCTAACATCCAAGAATAATAATGACAGTGATCTAGATAGCTAATTAGGACACATATGGAGGGTATTTTGAACCTGTCTCAGTAGCTAAATTCCAGACTTCTTGTACAGAAGTAGGAGTACGTTCTTGAGGGGCATGAATAACGATGATCACAGATCCAACAATACAAGCTACACATCCCAGTACGCCCATCTGTCGCAACCGTTCCTTCAACATGAAGTGTGCCAGAATAGCACTTCAGGGTCATATAGAACAGGTCAGGTCGATTAAGTAAATGATATCAGTAGTTCTTACAAAGTTTAACTTCGATATTAAAACGAAGGTTTAATAGTTCAAAGCATACCTAACAATTATACTTAATGCACCAAGCGGGGTCACAAGAACTGCAGGAGCATATATATAGGCAATAAAATTTGCCACTTCTCCAACAATCACTGGAAGAGAGACAGATCAAACTTAGTCAGAACCATCTTTAAGCATTAAGGCATCACCATAGAACAAAAAATAATAATCCAATACTTACTTGTGATCATGCCTGCCCACCAGAGAGGTTCTGATAAGTAAGTGTAGCCCCCAACTCCTGCAATAGTAATACCATGAATGGTGAGTATTCAAAGGCTGATACAGAATGAAGTGAAGAACGAGAAACTGTACACAGATTTTATGGAAACAGCCAAGAAACAAACACCAAATCGCCTACAAGATTGGACACTGACCACAACAGGTCCAGAGAAAATTTAATGTGGAAATGTAATGGATCAAAGTTACTCGAATAATCTCTTGCATAAATACTATGAAGTTCTAGTAGTACAATGTAAAAATGGCCATATACAAAGAAGGTTTAGTAAAATATAAAAACGGAAAATGTGATACTGATAGTATAACTACCGGATATAACAAAGAGAGAAGGCCAAGCTTGAACCAACAGAACAGTGCATTTGTAGATTCCTCAATTGTACTTCCCATTCCACATTATCATACTTATTCAAAATGACAGACCTAACTTTTTAAGTTGCCAACAGGCTAGTCGCTAGAATATGGAGCTTTAACATATGCTCGGTGGTAAAAAAAACTCAAGCAAATAATCATTCAGCATTTTGTGGAACACCTATGTACCATTTCCATCTGGTAACTAACTTACATTAGACTATATAACATTGGCACAAATAACCAAACAAATTCCAAACATCCACCCCGGATTTTCCATCTCCGCAGTCTAATTATCATATTCGAACTTCCATTAGAAACACAATCACGATTTTATCAACTCCAAAACTACAATAACAATAACCAATCCATTTACTCAATTCAATCTACCAAGCACACATATACTGATATACACCATCTCAAGCTACACAAGTTGACCACAATTCACAATCGAAACCCTCTGAATCACAAAAACCAATTCCCCAAACAATCAAGCCACTACCAGATCCAAAAAAACGAACTAAAAAACCCGAAAATTGAAACCAAAACAACCAAAAATGAGCAGAAAGACAATAACTGAACCCAATTCGAAGGCTACCTGCTCGAGTACCAGCAGCAGCAGCACGAAGCAAGCCTTTCTTCTTCAAAATGAAACTGGTCCCAATAAACAAGCTCGACAACATTGCCAACACCAAACCCCTCGTATTCTCCGAAACCCCCATATCCACACACTATCTATCTACAACCAACCAACCAATTCAATCAGAACAGAACTCCACGGAAAAGCCAATCTGAGCTTGAACACGATCAGAATTGAGAGCAAGCTAGTAAGAGACGCAATTCTTGATTCCCGCCAATGAGAAGAAGAAAGGAAAAAGGTGTGATGACTTGACTTCGAGGTAGCTGAAGCTGACAAATCTCATTCGGACAATTGTTGACGATGCATTTAACGAATTTCGCAATAACAGAATTGAATTGATTTGATTATGATTTCTAGGGTGTGTGAAAAATCAACGACTGCCTCAACTGTTCTGTTTGATGGATATTATTACTATTATTATTATTGGTATTGGAATTTATTTTATTGGAGTTTTCGAGCTGTAATTGCTGAATTGAAATTTTTATTGTTGTTTAATGAATGATGGAGTACCACGACTGGTCTTGTTGGCTTCGTTGGAGCTGAACTGGACCCACATGGACTGAGCTGGACCTTTCTGGTTAAGTTAAGTAACTTAACTGACCAACCATCTTTACAAGTTACAACTGCCGGCTTCGTAGACTCCCATGCTAGGGATGGCAATGGGCCGGACCGGGTTTCTGAAGTCCCACTTTTGGCCCGGCCATATTTTCATAGGCCCAAGCCCGACCCATCACCCGGAGTAGTCCTGAAACTTGAGTCCAGGCCCAAGCCCTATATGGGTCGGGCCGGGCTTGTTCATCGTTATACTTTTTAATTAATTAAAAACATTGTTGTTTTACATACATGAATAATTATATCATAGTATCGTTTAACATAGTTGATTAGAAGTATAAACATTTATTCCTAAGGTTAAAGTTTATTTTTTATTTTAACGATTTATTTTCATAATTTTTTAAATACATTTACCTTCATTTTTAATGAGATACGGTTATACAGTTATATGATAGTCGACTATGTACATTTTATTTAATTCATTTCAAAATAATTATTTATACTAGTATATTTTATACATATTGTATATAACGTAATTCATAATCATATTCAATGTGACTTTCCTCTTATGTTCAACTCTAAAGATAAGTTAAAAATTGCAATATACTAGTATATGAAAGTGTATATTAACATATTAATTATATATTGTGAAGTGTGAATTTATTTAAACATTACAAGAATATTAGATGTATATTTCAACTAATGAAATGCCATTATATATATATATATATATATATA
>JAYMSP010000834.1:0-40500 GCA_036897095.1 Plantago elongata | reverse complement strand
ATAATCTGCTCCCTCTTAGACCTCAATGAACTAAGAGCTGCATTGAGCTCGAGTTCTAGATGCTGAAGACGAGTTCTTATTTGATGGTGATCTATCTCATTGGTTCCATCCAGAGCTTCAGCACTTTCTTGACTGGTAACAGTTTTTCCGTCATAGGAAGCTTCACTCGGACCTTCCACTTGGACTTTGCGGAACGAAATCTCAGCAGCTGCATATATCTGAGAGTTTTAAACATTGAGAAAAGTACTAACTTAATAAAGATAATGTGAAAGAGCTCATTGAGAGCACCTTCAAATTCTGTATGTTGGAAGCCTGTACGCTGATAGCTCCATGTTTTCCAACTGTAAGGTTCGGTACTAGGGTTTATTTGGTCACCAGACATGTTCAATCTGTTCTTTTGGTGGTTATTAGGCATGACTTCGATGTTTTCTGCAAAGTCAATCCTGGCTTTTACATCATAAAAGGTAGAAAAAAAAACAATTTTAGGAAGTTACCAAATACGGAAACCATGAACTAGCTGCTGCCTAGCCACAATCACATCTTGTTTCCATAGCTTATACTTCCCTCTTCCTCGTCTCTTTGTTTTAAGCTTTAACTTTGTTCTATTGTGGCTTAGACTATCAAATAGCAAAAGTTTGTTCTTTAATCCTATAATCTAATCACAAAAAAACAAAGCTTTTCACTATAAGGCCATGTAAATGAAATTTCCATACTGAAAGCAGTGTTGATCCAGCATGAACAGACTTACCCACATCTTTAGGTGTATCAAACCCGTAGTAGCCATTATCCTTCCTCACCTTTGGTATTTCATGCTCAATTCTCCCCAGATCGATACCAAAATCACTGTTCCTCTGCTTCTCTAGCCTACTCAGAATACCCTCAATCCCAGCATCTTCATTCACACCCTCACTAAAGCAAGACAAAGCATAACAACCAAGTAAGCATGCTATGAATTTAGCTTTAGAAAGACTAGTTGTGAAAGACACAAATTTCTACTAGCTACACCATTGCAAAACAAGAACAAACAAATCATAGATGAAACAGCAAATTAGATAATGCAGTAAAAACTCTCACACTGATGTATCCGGAGAAGTGGGCTGGAACGAATTCGAACCCTCCGAATCTGAATCCGATATAGAAGAAGAAGCATTGAATTCCTCATCGGCATTACCATCCCCTTCTTCTCTCAAAGAAGCAGTCTCTTCCCATCTAACAACTCTTCTCTGAAACTCTTCAATATCAGAATCCATTACCCCTCCTTCAACACCCTCAACCTCATCATCATCATCAACATCAACATCCCATCCAAGAGAATACCACCCACCTTTCCTCTGTATAGCCTCCACCAAATCCCACCTCCCACCCTTCACCAAATCCCTCTTACTCGGAAAGATCGCGGGCTTGTCAGATGTCTCCATAAACCTCAATATCTCCCTCTCCAATTCCACGTCCCCTTCACCTTGCTTACACAAACACAAAGAACAGGACAATTTACGACTTTCCCTGAAAGCAAATGAAGCTCCAAAACGAGAGGATTTTGTACACTTCAGTCGAGACCTCGGGTTGGTGGGAATGGAAGGGGTGAGAGAATGAGTCAAATGCAGAGATGGGTTGTGGGTGGTGATGAACGAGAGCATCGTTCAGGCATTTCGTCGAACAGGTTGTAGGTGCGAGTTATAGGGAGGGAGAAAGAAAGGAGTGAGATTTGTTACAAGGAACAAATGAAGAAAACAATATCCTTTTACTTGCCGATATAGTATGATTGATTAAAGTGATTCTGTAACTTTTTCTTCTATTAATTCATTCGTCTATCGTCTGCCTAAATCATGTGCTCCATTAGTTTAAAATAAATAAATTAATTAATATATATGATGATAAAATAAGAAAAATAATTAATAAAATATCAGATAACAAATTTCATCTAAAAGATCGAAAGATGAAGCTGAGACGGTAGTTGAAACGGTTCAAACGAATATGGAGGGATGAAATTGTTACAGATTGAATATTAATCATATATGAGGTGGCAATTATAGGACTAAAATTTAAAAAATTAATTCACAAATATTTAACTTTATACATAACTCGAAATTTTAATTTTATATTTGATCTTCTAAACAACACCAAAACATAGCTCTGTTATTTTTATTTAACAACTTATTAATTTTAGTTCAAAATCATCCAATTTTGCTTAGTTGGTTTATACTACAAATAAATTTAGTTTGATTCGATTTAATTAAGTCAAGTTATTTTTAGACGAAGAGAAAATAGACTCTTAGTCGTTTGAGTTCACTATATTCGAGAACTGGCATTTTAAAACTTTCCTCATTTTCATTGCACAAGTTTCTCGAACGGTAAAATATGCTTTAAAAGGTAGATGTTGGAGACGTGTCGGTTAAAAAAAATAGTCATGCTCTAATAAAGAGGTGGTAAAGAGGTGGCACGAGAAGTCTAAACTGTAAAGGTATATTGTACTTTCAATCATTTGTGTTGTATTATTAAATATAAAAGTTATTTATATTAACTTTTTATTATTTAATTATGTTTTTTTGTTAAATTATAATTGACTTATGAGTGTAAAGCTTTAGTTCAAAAAATCAAATTAAATAAATTAATTGTTATAATAAAGTTCCATATCAAACCATTAAATTGTTATAACAAAATTAGTAGATTTTTTCTTTTAAGAATATCACTATTACAATCATGATATTACACAATCAATCAATCGTATTACATCGAAAATCTACTTGAATTATTCGTAATACATAGTTATCACTCATCAACTGTCGATCTATTATAAGACAGACATACACTATAATACAAATCTGCTTCGACGGTAATCGAACTCATGACCTCTAAGATGGTGGCTCTGACCTAACCAAGTGTGTAATACCCAACATCCCACATCGTTTGTGAGTGGATTGATGCATGGTATATATGAAGACCACCACCCTCTTGTGGTATGAGGATTTTTAGAGAAATCAAAAAATAAATTTTGTGCGAACTTTGATCTAAAGTGAACAATAAATGATAAGACAGTCATGCATAACCTTACAAATTCAACGGGCCGGCTGACTGAGTCGTTACGAAGTGAGCTAAGTATCATAGACAAATTAGCAAATTAGTAGAGTTGGAACTGTACTACAATTAATCTAGTCTATAAGTGGATACATCATCGTTTTGGAAAGAAGACCGCCCTTACCTAGTTGCTTGCACCCTACCATTCCAATACCAATCAATAATTATCGACTTACTTAGGAATTATTCTGAGTTGCTTATTAGGTTGCAAGACTTGCAGCTTACAAGGATGGATGGGGTGTGAGTATTGAATTATTGATGTTGATGCAAATGTACTCAAACACCTATCATCGTGTTGACTTGGTTGCTCTTCTAATGAAGTTTGTGCACCATTAATTACTATTATACTTATATTTAACATTTGCACTTTTTTTAGAATAAGTTGTTTTGTTAGTAAAATGAGGAAAGGGTAGAGTTCAATACAAATACAAGAAGCGTGCATCTAGAATTATATTAGGGGCTAATTGGTCAGGCATTTAAATGTCCTCATTTGACTCGATGAACAGTGATTTGACCTAAAATACACTTTAAAATTTCCATTTCAGTTTCATTCCAAATACAATTTCACCAAAATTTACATTTAAATGTCATGACAATCAGCCCCTTACTCTAATGATCAAATACTAAAAATATACAATTCATAACAATTGAGGTGATTTCACCTTGTATTTGTATAGTATGCTGATTTCTACTTCGAGCACCAGCTGCCTTGGATTTTGGGACATTTAGCTTTAACAATTTTGTTATTATATTGAAAAAAAACATAGTCATAGGTTTTCAAAGGGGATTAATTAACCCTTTCATGCGTATACTTATTTCGAGCACATAATATACACTTACAAATCAGTTTTAATCAAGTTCAATTGTAATGAATGGAGCATTAGAGTATATATTTTATTTTTATCGTACCCGCATATTATATTGACTCTTAATATTTAAATATTTATACAATATAACTGTAACATCAAATGCTCATAATATAACCATGATACATAATATAAATCATCGTGAGCAATAGTGAAGCTACCACTTATCCTACTTCGTGCTTGGCACAAGGTGCATTTCTAAAAATTTCTTTAATATATATGTTCAATTTTCTTTACTCCCATTAAAATCTTTTTACGGTCTTACTTTCTCTATTATTTTAAAATATTATTTTTTTAAAACGATAAAGGGGACTCGAACTCCCGATCTAGAGGTTGGAGGGGAATCATCTTACCAACTGAGTTGCACTTCGTTGTCATTATTAAAAAATAATAATAATGTATTAGTTTGTGTGGAGTATTATGTTAATAAAGTTGCAAAGAAGTAATAAAGTAAGAGAAGAGATTGATAAAATACAAAAAATATATAACAAAATAATAGTGAGTGGATAAAAACATTTCATTTATGTGTTATGAATTTTCTAACGAGATGCCAACAAAGGAAAATAGGAAGTTATTGATGGGTCGGAGGGAGTAATATTTAACACGATATATGAGTAATTCTCTTGCTAGACCATCTATCATTCAAATTAGAAAATATACAATTTCTCGAAAGACGGTATTTAAACAACTTATATGGAGACGAATAATCCATGTTACTTATTAATCAGAATGTTATGTTATTAGTAATTTTTTTTTAATATGAAAAAATACGCCAATATTTAGAACATAACTATATAATTTTACTTTAAAATATAATATTACAATTACAATATTTGAATGTGAACAAATCATCACTATATATTAATAACCATTTCCTATACATAGAGTATAATCACTTATTTTAAAGAATTCAACATGTGACCTTTTGAATATGAGATGCCTCAGCTTGCCACTCGACTACAAACATTTTGACATATATAATATTTTATTAATAACATTGGAAATTTATTGATAAACTAAGGCCACCTCTTAATAAATCATCTAAAATTGTTTTTGAAAAGATCTACTAAAAAGTTTGAAATCTTAATATGAACATCGAGAACTTAAGGTGTCTTGTTAAAAATATCAATATTTAATATAATAAAAGTAACAATGAAATATAGACGGCTTCCATGATTCATTGTGAAATATTTGTTAATTTAGATATCTTTGATAAAAAATAGAATTCTGATTTTGTTCCTGATCATAATGTGCTATAAGATGCAGTACGATAGCCCAAAATGCGTGTGACGAATCCATCGGGCGGACTGCGGACTATGATATAATCTAAATTATTGCGTAAAATAAATAATGATTTTATCTCATGATAGGATAATCTAAAGTATTGCCTAAAATAATCTAAACTAGGAAAAAGTGAAGTCACTCAGTTCACTACGAAAATATCAAAATAGTCTGATTACACTATCACGTACTTCTCCACGGTACACTTGTAGTACAAACGAACACCTGAAACGAGTTCCGTATCATAAACCCCAACCTAAAATCCCACCATCTTTCCCACCCCAACCCAAACATGTATCCACCACCACCGCCATACTCTCCGGCGTCGCCGCTCCAGCTCGCGGTGGCCGCACTCTTCGGGGCTTCCGTGATGGCACTCTCCGCATTCTACATCCACAAGCGCAGTGTCGATCAAGTGCTAGATCGTCTCCTCAACCTACGCCGCCAGCCTCACTCCGATGACGACCAATCTGAACTCTCCGATTGCCATCAAAACGCCGAGTGTAGCAAAAACGTCAATATCTGGCGGCGTAAGAATAAGCTGCTCAATGATAATAATAATAATAATAATAAGGTTGGGGATTCTTCTTCTATTCGAGTTTCCTCTTCTATGCCTAATGTCACTTCCGAGGAAGCTGCTTTGGCTACACACCGTGTGGAGGAGATTGATTTGATTCCGTCTAATTTGAATCTGCCTCCTCTCAGGACTGATCAGCGGGATGGTACGTTTGGTTTTCGCGTTGATTGATTGATTAATTAATTATATTACTGATTGAGGTAATGAGTGGACTGTTGATGTAGTTTATAGTCGAGCTAGTTTAATTAGGTTTCGACGATTGGAAATGGTAATATGCTAGTGATGGAGGAGGATGTTGAATTGGTTGATTCTCAGTGGTTTGATTTTAGTTACAGATTTAAATGATGAGAGAATTGTTCGTGTTCGTTCGTAGAAGCACTTAGTTAGATTTTCGACGTTGGAAATGTTACTATGCTAGTGATGAAGGAGTATGTTGAATTAGTATTGCTCTATGCAGTTTTGCTTTGATTCTCAGTGGTTTGATTTTAGTTACAGATTTAGATAATAAGAGAATTGTTCGTGTTGTTTTGTAGAAGCACTTAGGTTTTCAACGTTTGAAATGCTACTATGCTAGTGATGGAGGAGTATGTTGAATTAGTGTTGCGCTTTGCTGTTTTGCTTTCATTCTAGTTACAGATTTAGATAATGAGAGTATTGTTCATGTTGTTTCGTAGAAGCACTAAGTTAAGTTTTCAGTGCTTGGAGATGTTTGAGATGGAGGAGTAAGGTGAGTGTGTTGAATTAGTAGTTTACTTTTTCTGCTCTATGCGGTTTTTGCTTTAATTCTCAGTGTTGTGATTGTAATTATGGATTGAGCTAATGAGAGAATTGTTCACGTTGTTTCTGGTGGAAACAGTTACTTAGGTTTTCAACGTTTGGAAGTGCAAGTTTCCAAGGAATAGGTTTAATTAGTGTGTTTAATTTATAGCTTCTTCCTTTTGATCAATGCAGAAGAGGAGGAATATGTTAGTCATGCTACATCAGTTCCACGGGTAGGATCAGCCGGAAGGCTTGTGACTCCTAGATCAACCAGTGGTTATGCATTTGAAAGCACTGGTGATTCTGACGATGATGGAGGGGAGCTTGGGGATGGAGAGAATCATATTCTACCCTATCAAAATGTAACACATGATCTTTACTCCAACTGGTTTTCATTTCATTTTCTTCTCAAATTTTGTATTATGAAGTAAATTATTTATTTATTTTCTCATGAACAAAACATGGCTTTAAAGTTTAAAATGACCCTGACAAAAAAAAATGATGGAAAATTCTTAGGAAAAGACTTGTTTCTCCCAGCATTAGGAAAAACTACACCACTACCCAACTGTTTGGCACACTCCTCCGATTTACACTAATGTTACTAGACTTGCTTAAGATATTGACATCACTTGTTATTTGCTAAATCATGATGCTTATTCATTGAAATTCCACCCGTACCACTCTTTGGTCTTTCTCACTGGAGAGTTCTAACTGTTGTGTTCATGAGATTTTGTAGGACATAAATCTGACAACACAGAATCAGCCTGTTTTTCCTACTCAAGGGGATAAGGGAATTTACATTCATGTTAACAAATCTGAAGCTGCGGTTGAAGTAGATCCCAATATCAATCATGCTGACAAAACACGAGATCCAGCTTCAGAAGCTTTTGTGGGAAATGATCATGTTATAAACAATAGCCTTTGTCTACCAATAACTCTGCACGGTATTTTGTGTTCCTTTCTGACAAAGTTTTTGTTGGCATCATTAATCATCTTTCTTTCTACAGTGCACTCGTCTTCATCTGGTAGCGTGTTAAGTATTATCAGGGTCTTTTACTCTTTTTCTTACACTTGTTAAAACTTGAAATCAGATTCATTGACTGTTGAAGAACAAGAAGTCATGAAAATTATTCGTGAATGTTTAGATTTAAGGGAGAAGTATGTGTTCAGGGAACATGTTGCTCCGTGGATGAAACCTGTGGAGAGATCTAGTGTATCAGAAGTCAACAAGGATCCGCTTCATTTTGTACCTGTGGAAGCATCTTCGGTAGGCCATCGTCTCACATTCAACTTCTTTGTCTATTAATTTCATTTTTCACTAACCATCCTATTTTTCATTTTTCAATAACTTTCATGCAGCATTTTTTCAGAATGGAGGATGGTGTAGTGCGTGTTTACGCCAGCAAGGATGGTAAGCTTTTAAAAGCTAGTCTAAGAAAAGAAACTTTACATAAATCTCTCTCTTCACAAGTTTCAAGGATTTTCTCAAAATAATACAGATAAGGAAGAACTTTTTCCTGTTGCGAGTTCGACAACATTTTTCACTGATATGCATCATATACTGAGAGTAATGTCCATTGGAAATGTTCGTTCAACATGCCACCACCGATTACGATTTCTCGAGGAAGTAATTTTCTTGAAAACTCTCTTTTCTTGTCATATGCATTCAATTATTCAAATTAATTGCTTACAAACTTTACCTCGTGGTAGAAATTCCGGCTGCATTTGTTGGTGAATTCGGACAGGGAGTTTGTAGCTCAAAAAAGTGCCCCTCACCGAGACTTCTATAATATAAGGAAAGTTGATACCCATGTACATCATTCTGCCTGCATGAACCAAAAGCATCTTGTCAGGTTCATCAAGTCAAAATTAAGAAAAGAACCAGATGAGGTACCATCCTATGACCTATGTGCCTTTTTACTTAATTTATGCTGCACAATCCCAACTTTTCCTGTATGTCCACAATTGTTGTAGAAATATATGAGAATGAGATACTTGCAGGAATCTATTAAGTCTATGAATTTTGATGCAGGTTGTCATATACCGTGATGGACAATATCTTACCCTGAAAGAAGTTTTTGACAGTTTGGACTTAACTGGGTTTGAAATCAACTTTCCTTTATTCAAGATCTTTTTCATAATATATAGACATGCTTTCTCGTAATGTGATAGACATGTATGATGCAGGTATGATCTTAACGTAGATTTATTGGACGTGCATGCTGATAAGAGTACTTTCCACCGTTTTGACAAATTCAATTTGAAGTATAATCCTTGTGGACAGAGTCGGCTGAGGGAGATATTCCTGAAGCAAGATAATCTCATCCAAGGTCTGTTTTCTGCCAAAGCAATGTATGGGCAGGCATGTAATGGCGGATTATCATGAATTTTCATATGATAACGACTTGAAAACTTCATTGATCAATATACCAAAAGTCAGGGAAACATTTTATTCAAGATTTGGAAGCAAGTGCTAATATTACTTTTCCATCAAAGTTGTGATGCACAATTATTTGTGTAATTTGTTTCTCTATAATGTTGCGTCTGAAATAATATGGGGTTTGATGATTTTATGATGAGCGTGATCTGTAATATCCATCACTGTGATGTTTTTATCATCTTCTTCTCTTAGGACTTACGCTGATTAATTGGAAATATTTGTGGAATTTACTGAAATGAAAAAAGAATATATAAAATTGTCTTCTTCTATAATTCAAAGGAGAAAAATGCTTTCCTGTACTTCTTTCTGATTTCTACATTAGCATGGATATAAAATGCTCAAGATTATAACACGTATTCATCTACTTGATATTATACTTGTCGAGAGTTGATAAGTGAGCTCTCTTCTCTTACCAGGGCGTTACTTGGCGGAGATGACAAAACAGGTCCTTTTAGATCTGGAAGCTAGTAAATACCAGGTACAGCTGCATTATTTTAAATCCATTTTCTCCATATACCTCTTTATGCATTTGATGGGTTTTGTTAATTCTTTGGATCGATAGTACATAAATGCTGACCGAATTTCATATTAATCAATGTTTTGCTTTGATTTGCAATTTAATGATTCCATTATTGTCCTTTTAGATGGCTGAGTACCGAATTTCCATATATGGAAGGAAACAAAGTGAATGGGACCAGCTTGCAAGTTGGTTCGTAAACAATGAACTTTACAGTGACAATGCTGTTTGGTTGATTCAGGTAAATCCAGCTATCTGTTTATTATATACACCATTTAACTAATTATGCTGTAACTGATGTTATATTAGTAACTCCGTTAAGTTTCCTCAGTTTGTATGTTCCTTGAAAATGAGCTGTCTTGACTTTTCTAGTTCCAGCTAATTAGGTATTCGTAACTAGCTGTGTAACTGTACACTTTGCTATAAGCCTATAACACATCTGGTCCCTCTGCTTGGTGTTTGCTGTAGTTTTTCTTCCACTATATTAAATGAACTTATAGAAGATTTTTGGTCCAAGAGGATGAAAGGTGAGGATAAGATGGGTAACGATTGTTCTAGATTGATATGTTTTATTGTTTTTCCATATAATTAGGTGATTTTATGTATATATTCAATTATTTTTATATTTTTACCTTCATCTTGTTACTCCCCAGTTGAGTACTGTACACAAATTCTTTGGGAAGCATATGGTTCGGGCCCAGATAAAATTCATCCTTGATGGATTACGACATTACGTTTATATGAAAATATAGCTGAAAGAGAATGATGTTGAACAATGTTTGTGTTTTGCTGGTAGAATTAGAATCCAACTTCTTTGAGTTCCTTCTTCTTGTTGTTTATTTTATTTTCTCTCTTTATGTCCTATGATTCTTATTGCTAAAAAAATGGTACTGCATATCCTGTTTTTACGTATATAACATATACTTCTTGGTTGAAATTTGCAGTTGCCAAGGTTATATAACATCTATAGGAGTATGGGAACAGCCACATCATTCCAGAACATATTAGATAATATCTTCATTCCACTGTTTGAAGTTACAGTGGACCCAAATTCGCATCCTCAGTTGCATGTTTTCTTATTGCAGGTATACTTAGAATTCAAGACTTTTTAGTATTACCTTGAGTAATGATTGTTTCAGTTATGCAAGCAGATAATTCAATCAGGCCATGAGCTTCATTGACTGCCTCAAATATATGTTCTAATTTTCTTATGCATTACTTCATGTCCTGTAATTAACTGTACCGTGTTGCAGTTTGGTGTGCCATGATGTTGTACTCGTACATCAAAAATTCTTTTGTACACATTTCCTGAGATCATCATCTATGCTTCTAAATTGAAGTAAAATTATTCGTTGGAAGGGAGTTGGTCATATGTTTAGCTAACTTTCAGATGCAAGTCTTTCTTTTATCTCGGTTGAGGATATGATAGCCAGAAAATAGTATTAACCAGTCTTTAGCTCATCAAATTATGAAATTTATTTTGGCCTGCGTTTGAATTTTGTAAATAGAATTCAAGATCATTTAATTTTGCTTTATCGCTTGCATGTGCTGATTGTTAAGGGATCCTTGTTACCTCATGAAATATCTCAGGTTGTAGGATTTGATATGGTTGATGATGAAAGTAAACCAGAGAGGCGCCCCACCAAGCACATGCCAAATCCATCAGAATGGACAAATGGATTCAATCCTGCATTTGCTTACTACGCCTATTACTGCTACGCAAACTTATTTACACTCAATAAGGTTGTTGAATCTTTAAATTTGAATTGAACTCCATCAAACTTGTGCTGAGAATTATTTCTTGTTGGCTGATCAAGCTGGTGAAACTTTTCTGCTGTGAAATTTAAATCTCATTGCATCAGCAGACAGTCTCGATTATTTATAGAGAACCGTGACTAATTGTCTATTTATATTCTCTCCCAATGTTTTTTCAGCTTCGAGAATCAAAAGGATTACCTACAATTAGATTTCGTCCTCACTGTGGGGAGGTATTTTGATGCATGTGTTTCACTTCACTATACTTGTATGGTTTCCATATTTTTTTAAATGGCTTCTCGCGCAGGCTGGTGATGTTGACCATCTAGCTGCTGGATTCCTGCTATGTCATAATATATCACATGGGATAAATTTGCGGAAATCCCCTGTCTTGCAATATCTATACTATCTTGCACAGGTATATCTCTAAACTTGACATTAGTGGTTCTTAATTCTAGAGAACTGGTTTGCTGATTATTGCAAAATAATATCATTATGTAAAGTGTTCAGAATATGAAGCCATCACATATGCATAGATGCTATAAAGCAAATTCACTTGCAATTCACCTTTGAACAAAAAATTGGTCATTGATATTACCACATACATGCACAGATCCCTTAAGCTTATGAATACTTCCATTGTCTGTTGGCAAATGTATGCACCACAATCTCATTCCTTGGTTGTATTGCCTTGTGTTTGTCCTTGGCCTGGAACTAAGAATTAACTTTTCAGATTGGTTTAGCTATGTCACCTCTGAGCAACAACTCGCTCTTCTTGGATTATCATCGCAACCCGTTTCCCATGTTCTTCCAGCGTGGTTTAAATGTTTCATTGTCAAGTGATGATCCTTTACAAATTCATCTAACTAAAGAGCCTCTGGTCGAAGAATATAGTGTAGCGGCAAAGGTTTGTCAAAGGTCCTTATGAGAGTTCTTTTCAGTCATTGCTTCAATGCATTTCTTATAAATATAACGTTTATCAGGTATGGAAGCTGAGTTCGTGTGATCTTTGTGAGATAGCTAGAAATTCAGTCTATCAGTCTGGGTTTTCTCATACTGCCAAGGTCAGAACTTCTAGATTTATTGCCATCCAAGGCATCAACAAAATCATTGAATACTATTATCTATTCAGTTTGCATTGTTGATTTGCATTTTACTAACTTGATTCTTGGTTGGAATAGTGTGAAATCTGAATATCACAAAAAATTTATTCAGATTTGTGTGTAAATACTCAAGTTGGGTCAGAGTCAGACGATTGACAAAACAAAACTTCACAGTTCTCACATCAGTTTAAAGATTTTGGATTCTCTGATTGGTTTTGAAGTTTGGGGTTCAAGTATAATCTATCAAGTAGCTTTAGACCTTTAGTTACATTAAGCTGATTGATTTTCTGGTGATATATGACAAGTGGACCTCCATGCGTTTAACAGAAATACATTTGCTTTACTGTTTCTGTAGTTGCACTGGCTTGGAGATGAATATTTCAAGAGGGGCCCTGGAGGAAATGATATACACAAAAGTAATGTGCCCAATATGCGGATTTCCTTCAGACATGGGGTGAGGTTTTATTTGCCCCTTCTGTAGTAGCTTAAATATATTTGCTGTCCTAAAGATCATATGGTTCCAGGCAATATACCACAAGTGTCTATAAAATTGGATTGTGATTGAGTTTACTTGTGGGATGAACATTGTATTGTGCTACAATGTTTCAGTTGACCTAATTTTGATGATTCCTTATAGACATGGATGGCAGAGATGAAATATGTATATGCCGGAAAAGCTAGACTTCCCGAGGATGTTGAGCATTAAAGAGTCGTGGTAACTGGTAAGCATCTTGTGAACAAATGTTCTTTATCTTGCTTGAACCATAAATCTTGAAGCAGAACTTACCTTGTATATTTGGGAAATTCTAAATAAGGTACTATAAGTAAGCTACCTACCACTTTTTGGTACCTTGACTAAGCCATGTTCAATTTAGATACCTCTTATTGTAACAATGTCGAATAAGGTAGATTAACTAAACCATGTCCACTTTTTGTACCTTGTAATGTATCTGTCCCATTTGGATACCCCTTTGCAAATACAAAAACTTGCGAGAGTCCATGGTTTGTGAGAGTCCTGTGAGATTCTTGTGAGAGTCATGCATTATTATATATTAATTGTACGGTGTTGTAAGCAAATTGTGGATTTTGTGTGTTTCGTGTATTTTCGTAAATTGTATATTATCGCATAATAACTGTACAACGAATTTTTTTGTGAAATTGTGAAAATATAAAAATCCACAATTTTTCATACAAACAACGTATAATTAGTATACAATAATACAATACTCTATCTCAGAGGACTCTCACCAAACTTGGAGCCTCACAAAATTTGGACTTTCAGGAGAGTTTCTCCTTTGCAAATTCATGTTTATTCTTGCTTTTATTTTTTCAAAGTTCAAAATGCAAATAAAGTAAGTGTTAGTTGATTTCAAATGAACTTCCATTTTTTATAAAAATTGTGAACTACCTTAGAAAAAGTATTGCAAAATTGTCCATTTTATTGTAAGGAAAAAATTGCAAATTCAATGAAAATCAGAAATATATTACATCAGTAAAGGGTAAACAGAATTAATTTAATATAAGGAAACAAAATTAATAGCACAACACCATGGAAACTCCATATCCCATGGCGGTTAACTTACATGGCAGAACTGCATGGATTGAATAGCATAATGGATGATTTTTTTTTGAAACGGCTAAATAGTGACTCGAACCCGATCTATTGGTTGGAGGTGAAGCGTCTTACTAACTGAGTTAGTACTTCGTTGCCAGCATAGATGGGTAATGTACCTCCAATGACTTGCATCCAATGGCATTTTGTTAGTCTTTTTCTTTTCTTCAGATTCCTTTGTTAAGCATTTAATTATGAATTTAAGTTGGTTTCTTTTTAAGGAATGGATTACATGGCAAATATTTTGAGATAATGGGGTTAGTTTAGATTTGTTGTAAATGGGTTGTGTTTGAAATTAACTAAAATTTTCCTTTTGTATTGTAGCCTAACAGTTTTCATTTTGCAAAGTGACACATGTCACTTAGATATGATGTCATGCACTCATGCGTGAAAGGTATATCTAAAATGTTACAACGTAAACTTCTTTAATCGGACATAAGGTAACAAAATGGTATGCACCTTACATAGAATTTCTTTTTTGGATTGTACCCCAGTAACTTCATCTAATTCCTCAATTCTTTGAACCCTTCTGCAGCAATGACTTGTCACAGTTGGAAGATGCAGGAACTTCTTGTTCGGGCAGTCATGGAGATGCTACTTGGTTGGACTATCAATATTATACATTTCTAGTATTGGTTTCTGGGGATATATACCATTTAAGAGTCTAGACTGCAAGAAGGAGCTCTAGATCAGCTGCCAATTACACCGGGAGCTCACCAGTCTAATAAGTTTTCCAATTTAAGACACCTGAGTTCGAGGAGTTGGTTCTGAAAGAACTCAAGGTCGCCTCCTGTTATTCGATAGATATTTATTAATATTGAAGAATAACCTGCCTGCATCAATAACTCGAAGAAGCATTGCTTTCAAGTTTCTACCTTGTTGAGAATGACAGTACATAGATAAAACTCAATCTGAAAATTTTCAACGCTGATTGCTTGGAGACTCTTAGAGATGGAAATTTGAGGGTCCCCTTGTTTCATACTTCAATCTGGTGAATAGAATGAGCAAGCCTTGGAAGATTTTTTTGTTTATAAAGATACTAAACAAGAAAAAAATAAGGGATAAACCTGGAAACTATACGAACATTAAAAAAATGCGTAAGAGATGCACTCTCTCTGTTTCAAATAAATTTGTACATTCGAGTTGGCATGTCTCCGTACAATTTCATGTGTTCTAAAATTTTAACAAATTTAGTGTAATATTTCATACAAAGGAGTGATGTTGCTATTTACAGTAATCTATCTCAAGAAAAATTGTATACTCGGAACATCATATATTTAAGATTTTTTAACTTAATTGATTTATCTAATTATATAATGTATTATTATTATTACTTTAAATAAACAATAAATCAAGACTTTTGTTGATAAGTTAGTTTGTAGCTGATAAGCTAGTTGGTACCTTATAAGTGTTTTTATGAGAGCGTTCAGTGGATCAATTATCGGATAAGTTAGGTTATTAACTACTCCCTCCGCTCTATCAAACTTTATACATTAGGGTTGACGCGTAGTTTTATACGAAAAGTTAAACTTAATGATAACAAATGAAGGTGGGAAATATTGTACTTTTAGTGTTAAAATATGTAATTTTTGTGTAAAGTTGAGATTGTTTATTATTTGTTAGTGGTGGGGTAACTTCCTTTTTTGTAATGTATGAAGTTTGGTGGGACGGCTAAAAATGTCAAATGTATAAAGTTTGCTGAGACGGAATAAGTATAAGTTTAGTGTTCATGTGATAAATTCATTACACAC
This sequence comes from Plantago elongata, assembly GCA_036897095.1. Classification (NCBI taxonomy): domain Eukaryota; kingdom Viridiplantae; phylum Streptophyta; class Magnoliopsida; order Lamiales; family Plantaginaceae; genus Plantago; species Plantago elongata. The sequence goes on along the minus strand of JAYMSP010000834.1, from coordinate 24,764 downwards.
ATATAAGGTAACTGATAAGCTTGCATTGGCAAATGAAATTGAAAAACCGAAGAACAAAGAGATTAGAAAACTGGAAAACTGAAGAAGAAAGAAAATCAATTTAGAAGGATAAAATGTTACTCCTTCCATCACACATATTCTTTGGGTACACCTTCCAACTTGTTGTAGAAGGCTGAACCACTATTTACAACTATCATTTGGACAAAAGTGTTGATAATGCTTTGATGATCTTAAAGTAGTTACAAGTCACAACTAATTACTTTTGTACTTAATTGGTCTAATTTGTGACTACACAATTTATTCTCTTTCAATGGTGAGGATCAAATATTCTCTAACTTGCATTATCCTACTAATTGCCACTCTTTCATTCCTATTGTGTTTGATATCATTATGAAACATAACTTCACACGTAATCTACTTACTACAATCATCTTCATTTTTATACAAATAATATTTCCAGCTAATAAAATGTACCCCAAGAACATATTCTTCTTCTATTTTTATATTTGAAAATCATCCAAAAATTCAAATCCTTAATAATATTAGTGTTAAAGGAATAAAAAAAAGCTAAAGAATATTAATATTACAGACATGACTGCAGTATATAAAGCATTAATGTCATTCAAAACTTTGCACATCACCTAGAAGACATATTCTGGGGACCTTTGTGTTAAGAAAACTATATTCGTTGGGGGTGACAATCGAATTTCCTTAAACCATGGGGGCGAATGTTTCGAGTTGTTATGGTAACGGTTGCACAAAAGAATATCGGGTTATTGCATTTCACTCCTCTTCAAAATGGAAAAATTACTTGCAAGGTTCAAGTCAAGTCCCAAATCTGGTGAGTAATGTTTACTTTTCTTTTCATTAGGTGAGATTAAGTGTGTTTATGGTAATTAATGTAATAAATATATTTGTGTTTGTGTACTAGACTGTGGTGGAGTTTACAGCTACTTGGTGTGGACCTTGCCATGATATTCAGCCTACTTTTCATGAGCTTGCAGACAAATATGCTGGAGATGTTGAGTTTGTTAAGATTGACACTGATGAGCTCAATGTAAGTAGAATTTTATATGAATCTTGAAATCACTTTATACATACAACATATTGTAGTCTACAACATATTATCTGTAGCTGAGTAATAATGAAATGGAAAGCTGAGTATTTAGCTGAAGTGAAATGTAGAGTTGGTAAACTAGTTAATATCGATGAAGGTGTTCGGCAACGAACCACTTATAAATGGTTTTAGAAAAAATACGAAGGGTGTGTTAGCTGTGTTCTGGTGAATGAAATCGAAAATTGCAGTAGTTGTTATGGTTCGAATACTGATTATGTGGAACAAACAGGATGTGGCAAAGGAGTTTGGAGTGCGATCAATGCCAACATTCATACTGTTCAAGAGAGGGAAAGAAGTTGATAGGATTGTTGGTGCCAAAAAGGAAGATCTTCACATGAAAGTTGACAAACACAGGTTCTGAAGAAGATTATTAACCAAGAAAATCAATCTTAGTCCATAATTACAGAATAATTCTATTGGTTTTGTACATGTAATGTAATCCATGAGTGAAATAAGTTGGCTTGCTTTTAGCCTCTATACTGTGCTTTGCAAGATTTTCAGAGAGTTCTCCAACTCATTCTGTTCTTAAAACCTCTGTTTTCATATTGTTGTTCAGAAACACATCTGATTCTATATTAAAGTTCAATGACTGGAATTTCTAGCAAAACTTAGCAGCAGACTTTCTAGCAAATCAAACTTGTCGTCGTTCATGCAGCACTTTCCGCAAGCAAAACAAAAATTCAACTCAACCACTTCTATGTTGTATCAACATTACATAATGCATATAAACAATGGTTCACAAAATCCACGTTCTCTTTCAAACAACTAATTTCTGAGGATAAAATAATGATTTATTAAGGAGGGCACGAGGGGTGCAACCCGAACAACAGTTACTTATTCGTGGGCAAAATGTAACAACAGACTATAACATGCTATTATTGACCAGACATGTACTACTATCAGAACTTCGTGGCACTGCACTATGCGGTATTACATATAAAATAAGTGGTACTTCACTTATTATAAAGAGCATGATATACAGTACAGCTCTGTAGGCTGTACCTAAGTGAAATATGCCGCTTCCAACTCCCTTGCTTTCTTGCCGTAATTTGTTGCTTCCTCCCTCCCTAGAACTGAATACGCTCTCTCCTATTATCATTCAATAGTTTCTATCAAATATATGAACGAGGCTTGATAGAGAAGCGATGTATACCATGGAGATAACTACAGAAATCAATTGGCAATAATAGCAACGAAAGGAAGGTTTACCAGGAGGCTCCATAAGTATGGTGCACCTTCCCTTTTCTTCAACTGTTTTTTAATAGCTTCGATAGCTGTGACACTCAAATTCATTATCATCATGTCTGACAAAACATAAATAAGAATATCATAAAACAGATCTCCAGCTTGCACCTTTTGAGGCATCTCCTGTATCCACCAGTAAACTGATGTATAATTCAGTAAATACGTCAAGCTGCTCATCTGATGCCCCAATTACCTAGCATAACAAACGGATTTATATTTTCTCCGTATACTCAATCAAATCATGGAAAATCCTTAGTACCTTGTAGTTAATGGCATCGAATTCAAGGTCAAGAGATTGCAGTGCCTGCTTGTTGTCACCCTTCCCATAACTAGAAAGAGCTTCTGCAAGCTAGAACCGATGATAGATGTTACATACATGTCATGAAAAGTAAGCAGAAACTTCTTGCATAATATGATAATCTCAGTATAACATGAATGTAAACTTAAGATGACTAAATTAAGCCTCCATCCAAGTTAAAGACAAAAAAATGCAAGCCCCAAAATATCAATTGCTATTTCCTCGTTCATCTTATACGCTGTATATGCACATTTTATCTCATGCGTATACAAATGTAGAATCTCATCATGACAAAGCTCAAGTTGCTTCCACTTTATTCATTAATATATAATTTCAGTTGAAGGACAAGAAAAGGACAAAACTAACCAAAATCCCCCTCTGCATCAGTTTCTGCTTCTTCTTGGTCATGTTAGAAATCCTACAGCAGCAGAAAGACGGCATGAGTCAACATTAAGAAACAGGGACCTGATAGATATATAGACAGCCTACTCCACCTGGATTTCAAGCCTTCGAGTAGATCTTCTGCTTCAGAGAACTTTCCAGTACGAGGTAAAGCCCATGATATCAATATATCCAGGTGCCATTCCAGAAACCAGCAGGCCTGAATTATATAGTCAACGCATTAAATATATAGCTATGTCTATGTTTGAGCAAGGAGAAAGCAGGGTAATCACACTTAGCATAGGAAATGAAACACTAAGACGAACACATTAGAAAACAAAATGTAATACAAAAAGTGAGGGATAACCACTCACATGATTTGCTAGACAATCAGCCAGAACCTTCAAGCGGTCCTCAAAAACTGCATCTCCACCTCTAATATAAACACGCAGTAACAGACCAATTGCATTTAAGTATACCTGTAGGCCTTAAATCATTAACATAAAGTATATAGCGCAAAGTAGTATTAATTCCTTTCATAGAAAATCTAATGACGGACCTCAGCCGGTATGGCATCATTTCTTTCCAGTTCTTTCATAATGCAGTTGTCATACACATCTCGTACTTTTTCCATCGGTGCATGACCTTCCAAGTAACAAAGGGCAACATGCCACCAGTTGTGAGTATACCTGATAGAAAGTTCAAAGAAAAGATAACAAACTGATAAACAATTTACTTGTGTTTTATAGAACTTTTTTAAATATGAATATGTACATACATGAACGATGACAAAAAACCCCATGATCGAGAACAGTCTTCCATAAATTGAACAGCTTCCTTAAAACGACACTCGTATTGGTAAACATGACAAACCTGCATATGTATCAAAACTATAAACTAACCATATTTTACTATTAATGATCAGAAGTTCAGAACACCAGAAAGTGGTCATATACTCATATTTGCAAGTAAGATTTCTCAAGGCAAGAGTGCAAACAAGCAGATCTTAAAATAGAATTTTTATGTACAAATTACGAGTTGACATGTTGAAAAGACAAGACACTCACAGCATGCTGTGACCAAGGGTCATCCTTGCAGATCTCGAGTCCCCTTTTCCCAGCTTTTTCCGCCTCTTCCATTTGACCAAGCTCCAACAGAGGAAATGCAAGCATGCCATAGATATAATCCTCTTGCTCATTAGTAGGTAGTACCTGTAGTCATGTGTATCAGTTCAAGTCATTTGAACCGACGGTTTTACTAACTTTGGTCTAACTTAATAAGTTCAAGTCATTTGAACTGAATGAATATTGTTTATTGATAAGTTAATAAATTGGCTCCACAAATGTAATTACCTTTTCTACAAGTTTCAGTGAGAGATCAGGTTGACCCATATAAAAGCATAGCACTTGCGCTCTCTTTAGTGATACAAGGTCTCTTGGAAAATCTTGCAACAACTGTAAAAGCCAGAAACTTGGATAAAATAATTATCTAATATTTAGGAGAAACTCTCATGAGAGTTTGGAAAGTACTGAGAGTCTCACACAAAAAGATTCAGCTGCACATTTAGTATGCAACAATACACAATTTACAAATAGACAAAAATTTACAATTTACACACAAAGCCGCACAATTAGTATACAATATTGCAGGACTCTCATAAAAACTTGGTATTTCACGAGTTTCTGTAAATATTTAGAGCATGTGCATGTATGCTTTGAAGAACAGTCCGGAAATTTATTTGCAGTAAACACAAGGATCCACTGTGATATGCTATTGCCTGATTAAGGGTCAATAATGAAGTGTAGTGCTACTGCTTGCTTATTTTTATTAAAAGGGAAAACATTTACATTTTACTATGCACCTACCAGTTAAATATCGATCACCAAAAATGTATATCTCAATCCAATATAGCATATAGAATCTCTTATAAACTGTTTAAGTATAGCAATACCCTGAAGAGTGTCATCTTTAATATCAGAATTCATATTACTTCCTTCTACGGTGATATGATCCAATTTAGAGCTTCCCTTTTTGTTCTTGATCATTTTGAGTTTAGATACATTATAGTGGTTAATAATGAACAGCAGATCATAGCAAATACATAACTCAATCTGCTTTGTACTCGAACATACTTTGTTTACTAGAACAACTGTCTATGAAAGGTTAACATTCAACGTCAAGAAATGAAGTGAATACTACAGTAAGAATAAATCCACTGGCCAAAGATGCATCCAGTTGCCAACATCGTAAAAGCACAAAGGATATTAAATCCTATCGAGGTCAATATATCACCTTAAAATGCAGCTCCACTGCCACATCATCATCCCTATCTGGAGAAAGCAAGTACTTCACAGCATCAAAGACAGCCTTCTCATAAGCACTAGCATATTCCTTTGCAGGCAAAACACACAAAAAGAACTCAACACTTACGAAAATACAAAGTAAAATGGAGCACAACTGTACACAGAAGATAACAGAAACTATACTAAGTGAGACTTGGCAGCATCTACAAGCGAGGAAGCATGAGCACTATCAGCAGAGCAAAGAAAATGTGCCGCCAAAATGTTGCCCAAAACACACTCTGGGTCACTTTTGGGAGCTTCCAATATGACAGACCTTTTTCTTCCATAACTAAGCACCTACAAAAGAAAACCCAAAACTTCTTCATCCGTTCAAATGATAAAGATACTTTGAAGAAATCAGAGAAGTATACTTCACTAGAGTCTAGAACACTCTATTATTAACATCTAAGATAGCCTCTTGGGCACAAATGATATGAATAAGGTAATAAAGATTCAATCTTTGAAGAAATAACAGAATTATACTTCACTAGAGTCTAAAACACTCTTTTATTAACATCTAAGATAGCCTGTTGGACACAAATAATATGATTAAGGTAATAAAGATTCAGTCTTTGAAGAAATCACAGAAGTATACTTCACCAGAGTCAAGAACACTCTTTTATTACATCTAAGATGCCTCTTGGACACAAATAATATGAGTAAGGTAATAAAAATTGAATCTTTGCCGAAATCAAAGAGTAAACTTGACTAAAACACTAGTTTATAATTAGGTGGTTTGTGGAAAAAGTGGACAAACCTGGAGATAGTAAGAATTGATAGCAGATATGCAATCATCTGAGCTAGTATTTACTTGGTAACCCCACAAGTCTGTTATACTCATTTTCTCAGTAGAACAGCTGCGTTTATGTTGAGTGCAAATAGTAGTAAATTCTTGATTGGGTTTTGTACAAGGTTTTTGTTGGTGACGTGACAACTACAACATGAACATCAATTGAGTCACACATACGTGAAAGAGGGCGAGAGGTCGGTTGAGAAATTCTGTCTTGTCAGTTTCTTGCTTCCCATTTTGGATTTGGACATGTGGCCTTTTTGTACCTATCACATCCTGGATCTTATTATAATACTGCAATCCTTAGGAGCTTATCCAAATTAAGACCGTGCACTGTGATAGCGATCGGGACCGCACGGTTCACGGTAGACGGTCGTGGAGCAGCTATCGGTTATTCGACAATTGAACCGATCGAGTGAATCGTTTGGGGTTGGCCCATAATGGGCAGTCCCAAATGGTTAGTGTCCCAGTCAAACGGTCCTGATTGGACCAAACACATTCTTTGTTTTTTTTAAATTTTTTGTTTTGTTCATTAATAAAAAAAATTCAGTGATCATATTTTTTCGAGATCTATAAATAGAGATCCATTTTTACTTCATTCTTTACACGTTCATTTTCACCCTTCTTTCTCTATATTAAACTCAAGACATTCTTTAATCACTACCAAAAATCAAAATAAATCCGAACTTGGTTGCTTGGTTGGCGGATAAAGATCCGTTTCTCTAAACTCGAGGAAATGTTCAGCTCCATGGCTTATTATAGTTCGGTATCATCCACCAATACAAACAACAACTCAAATAAACCATACAATCCCTTCAACCCCCAAAATTTATGTTTTGAAACTCGGACACGACAATCGACCTGGCCTACCTACTGAAGGAGGTTTAACCGGGTCGACTCGTGTCAACATCTTAAAACATTTTACAAATAATACTATAGTTTTATTGTATGATATAATTGTAAATTTAAATTTATAAAGACACACATACACAAATAGAGTGGAATTTAGTGACATCATATAAAATTAAACTAATCAATTAGTTTGCCTATTTAATCTATAATAATAATAATTATTAAAAATATTACTCTAACTCATCTAAAATAAAAGAGAATAGGTCAACATCAAAGTAAAATTTCAACAGCCACTCTTCTCTCTCACTTCGCCTCTCTCTCACTTTGCTTTCACTTTGTTATTCTGCTTCTTTTATCTCCTATAGTTGACGGCTACCTCTCTCTCGTTCTATCTTGTTAGCTTCTTTTATTTCCTTTAGACATCTCTGGTTGTCCGACGTGGTCCTACTCGTCATCTCCAATTTGCGGAAGTGACCAGAAATTGGATGGGATATGAAGTAGGGAGCAAAGTGTTGATGGAAGAAATGAACTGGGCGGATGAAGCAGTCTAGGTTAATTAGATTATTTTGTCGTTCTTCTTCTTCCTCTTTTTTGTTTTTTTTAAAATTCAACCGGTTTAACCCGGGTTTTTACCGGGTTAATAGCGGTTTATTACCGAGTTTACCAGTTTCTCACCGAGTAACGAATTTTCCCGAGTTGTAGGGGTTTTCGAACCGTTCCATACTCCGAGTCGCGGTTAAACCGGTCAACACGGGTCGAACCGTCGGGTTTCACAACATAGCCCAAGATGCATTCCGTCCCGAAGGATATGAGGGATCGCAGCAGACCGTTCTGGAGACACAACCTCCACCAGTGGAGTTGCCAGTGAGAAGCAAGGGAAAGATGGTCGCATGGAAAGGCAAAGGGAAGGCAAAGGTCGGGTCATCAAAGGGAAAGGGAAAGAAAGTTCCCGAGACAGCAGAGGAAGGCGAAACCGAGGAGGCCGGTCCACGGAAGTTCTCGGTTGCAGAGAACCTTGCTCTAATCCACATGTTCATGGCGGTCAGTGAGGATCCATGCGTAGTTATGAACATCAAGTATACTACGATCTTCACTAAGCACGTACTGGATATGTGGAAGGAAGCAAGGAAAGACTCGACTTCTGAACTGAAAGTGCGAACTGGAAGCTCTCTTTGTGGCCACTGAAATCGCTCCAAGCCTTGTGTTAATCAATGGGTGAGTGTTTACAACGAGGTTGTACGAGTCCAAGGAGTTCGGAGTGGTACCAATGAAGACGATGTCGTTGAGTACGCTAAACGCATCTACCAGATGAATCATCCACAAAGTGAAGAATTCAAGGAGTTCCACTGTTGGAATGCCATGAAAGAATACCAGCAGTGGCAAACGAAGATGAACTATACAGCGGTCCATCAGGGGCTAATGTTTCGGGGTTTGAACTCCATGATGCGGAAGGCGAAGACACTGATAGAAGCTCGGGAAGAAAAATGAGCATGAGTGAAAGTAGTGATGACTACGCCGAACGTACCATGGGCCGAGATAAGGCAAAGCCCTAAAAAAAAGTGGTCTTTCATCAAATTCCTCCGGCAGTGATTTAGCTGACTTCAAGAACGATTTTACTTTACAACGGAGTCTTGAGGCACATAGGATTGAGATCAAAGAAGGTTGACGTTCTTGGAAAGAAAGGAGGAGAAAAGCAGCCGGAGGTAGCGGCAACTAACCAGACCAATGCCGACTTAGCTCGCACTCAAAGTCTGCAGATGTTTCTCCAATTGTCCATTATCGACTAACTCAGATGACGGCAGGCCAAAAGAAAGTGTTCAAGGTTTTGGACCGAGAGCTCGAGGATGACTCTTGAAGCAGTAGACTTAAATGGTGTTTTATGTTTGTATTTGTCCGTTCTAAATTCAAATTTCGTATTAATTTGTTGTTTAATTTCAAGAAGTTGTATATTAGTTGTATAGTAATCTTTTCAATTCAATAAAAAACACCATTTAAGAAAAAATATAGTCGTTATTCGTACATGTTTGAAAAATATAGTCATTATTCGTGTCAAGATAACTATTATTTAAACGTAAAATTATTAAAACAAAAGGAAAAAAATGCGACTGGTTTTAGTCTGTCGTCATAGTACGCCCCGCGGTCGTGGACGATCGGTAGCGGAGCAACCGCGGCACGACCGTCACCACAATGGACGGTCTAAACACATAGATACTAATTCAGATCATAAGTGTTGACACCAAACATCATACATTTGAAAATTATAATCGGTTCAATAAATACACTTTATCAATAAATACACTTTTTATTAACATTTATATTTCATCACTTGTTTTTTAATATTATACATTAACAAATGACATTATTTGAAGATAAAGTATACTTTAATTCGTATTTTTTATTAGTGCCTAGTTGTATATATAAATTATTTATTACTTATGTACACTGGAGGATATGATCTATGAGTATATAATATTGTAATTTATTTAATTAACAATTTGGGCCATGAAACTACAATTTTAGTCTCTCCTAATTCCTCATCATCTTTCTTATACTCATAAAATGTCCATGGAATTCCCCACTGACTTTTATATGTTACTTCCTATACTTGGTCCTATACTCGGTACAAGTTCTCATTTTATTTTTTTACAGTTAAATTTTAACTGTAAATTTATCTGAAATTGTAAATGTAAAATATTAAATTAAATTATCTTATACTATAAAAGTTTACGTCCTAAAGTTTTATTACATAATTTAATTGAAAACTTTATATTTAAAGTTTAAAATTAATTCATATTTAAAATTGAAAATTTTTGACTGTAAATAGTTAAATTGCACTTTGAGTGACGAAGTAAGTACTAAGCTGATTTTGAAGTGATGAGTAAAAATATTTAAGATCCCAATCAAACTTTTATTTATAAATCATGCGAATAAATTCAAATTTACAACTAGAATATTAAAATTCCCAGCCGACTAAAGACAATCACAATTACCTAAGAAATGAGCAAACTGATTTTGGATACGGCGTACAAAACAAAATGACACAGAACCGAAACAAGCAGCAAATTGGGCAATGTCTTCAATAATTGAGAAGAAGAAACTGTTAAATTGGAACAGTCACCCTTCAAAACAACTTCCTGAAAGTCCTGGTCATAAGCTAGAAGTAAAGCTTGTTTTGCTGCGAGAGCTTCTGCAAGTTCCACATTGACGATAAACGGGAAGAATTTCGTCTTCCAAGCAAGGACTGAGTCTCATGCCACCACACCAATGCTTGCACCATGTCGTCGATGACACAAGGGGTCTGCGGAATAAGAGGTTGGGGCCGGCTTGCTGAACTTGATCTGAGCTGCCAAATAATCAGCCAGTAGCCTCCTCGAATAAATTACCACCTCCAAGGCCTCATATCGCTTCCCCTCGTGTACGACTCTATTGCGGTTATTCCACAAGTTCCAGCATGAGATAACAAAAAACTGGAAATCAGCACACTTGAATCGATCTCATACCTGTTCAATCCATATAGTCACAGTAGTATGATCAGTCACAAGAGCATGGAAAGGAAGAGATGACACAGCCCAATGCAAACGTGCAAAATATTGGTCATGACAAACAGGGCAAATACAATTGACATCTATTCCCCGTCGCCTCAAATTAGTAAGCACAGGTAAGGAATTTCTCATTAATCGCCAAAAGAATATTTTGACCCAGTTCGGCAATGTTAGTTGCCATATCCAATTCCAATTCGCAACCGGCGTATCCCCTGCTGCAAATGAAGGCTAGTTGTTTTCATCTTACAAACCAAATGATACCCACTACGCACCTGAGTAATGGCCGTGTGGAGTAGAGTGCCACACTCAGAATGTCAGAAACAACAAGTGATGGAATGGGGATTTGCAAAACAGCGTCGACCTCCACTTCCCAAAAGGTCTGCTTCACCAGGTGAATGTTCCAGCCTCTCGACAAGTGATCAATCAAATCTGAAACCATAATGTAGAGGGAGAAGAAAAGTTAAGAGTAAAAAGTCGGAAACCCGAATCACGAAGGAATCCAAGGATCTGTCCAAATCTTGATGTTAGAGCCATCACCAACCCTCCATCTAGTACCTGTTTTAACGAGATCAATGGATTTACACATACTCTTCCATGTAAAAGACGAGCTACCTTTAGGAATAGCATCAATAATATCCTAATTGGAAAAATACATAGCATTCAATACACGACTAAGTAGAGCGGAGGGAGCGAGGGATTATAAATAACCCTCCAAACTTTTTTTTCCAATAAAGTAAATATTAAAAGCCCTAACATCTCAAAAATTCATACCCCATCTCTCTTAGACTCGTAAAAAGTATCCCACTTCACCTAATGTATTTTCTTCACTTTACTATTACCCCACCAAAAATTCAAAATAAGATTTCAATTTTCACAGACAAAGAATCGGGTAACCTAAAGCAACTATCACGTAAGTAGGAAAGTAGGGATAGCTTGTAAAATATCTTTAATAAGAAGACTTTGAAAAGCATCTTCTCAAACGCTTCAACTTTATTCCACACCCTCTCCCGCAACCAACTAAATATTTCCTTTATGAACCTCCCGTTGCCATTGCCATTAACAAAAACAAATACTTATCATGCTTATCCACAATTCAAACCGGGAGACAATCCCTTACCTCCTCAATCTTCACAACACTTGCATTCCGACTAAAAATGACTGTAAATTTATCAAGATTAATAATTTAACCTGAGCCAAACTATATCTATGAAGGATCGAATTAATCTCATTAGCAGCACCACTAGAAGCGTCACAAAATAATAAAGTATGTCTGCAAGGCTTTAACCTGTCCTGATACAATATAGAAACTCCAAAGATGAACATTCAAGTGCAAAAAATTCAAACAGAATTTTGTTCACTGGCAGTTTTAGTCCAACTGGTTATAATTTGACCTATATCATTTCTGGTTCAATAAAATAAACTATATAAACAAAGAAATACATGTAATAATGAAAATTGATGAAAACAATCATAATCATACCAAAATCAATGACTCATTCTCTTATAAATAACGTCAACTAAAAGTATACAACAATCGTTTCCCATCTATGTACACCATCCAAGAGTATTAATGTGGCGACTCCTATAACCTTTTCCCTATAAAACGAAAATTATAAAACAAGAAAACATTACAACATAGACTATCAATTGTAGCATTAACTCCACATTTCCTACTCTTTTGGAACCACAATAGCCAACTTCAGATTGCCACGCTCGCAGAGTCTAGCTGGGTTTTTGTACACTGTAACCCGGGCCATCTTGATATCAGCTAAACTTATATTGGGGCTAGCGCCCCTGTCAAGTTCAAATTGCACATTCGCAATGCTGAAGGATTCACCCTTTTTAACTGCGAATTGCCACTCATTCAATGTTATGTAAAACCAATTCTTTTTTGTATTTATGGTTGCTTTGACTTCAATGTATTCCCGGTTTCCATCATTGTTCCCTAGGATGATGTCGTAAGGTAGTCCAGTCTCACTAGTTTCATTCACCCATTGTGTGGAATCCTCACCTACTTTCCCCACAAAGTAGTTGAAAGCAAAATGCTCACCCAGTTTACCAACAAGCTGTGACAGGTTGTTCCCTTCATTAGAATTTGAACGAGCAACATTCATTCCCTCAGGAACGCTAAAGGTAACAGAATCAAGCTCTGTTTCTTCTGCAGAAACATCCTGATTGCTTGAATGGTTGAATGGGATTTCTAAGATTTCAGTTTCAAGTAAAGCTGCTTGGGAAACTGTAACCGACTGATAACCGTCTGTATTAACTTTGCCTCTGATATCTGTAAGATTTATATCATCTACTTTGATAGCTGCTTCACTAATGTCCATGTTGACAGGCACTGGTTGTTTCAGCGAAAATGTAGAGGAAGAATTGAAACCAGGTGCAGTTTTCCAGTCAGCAGGTGGCCAGTTGGAGGTGACTGCATATGTCCCGTGAAAAGATGACTTGTTCACCTCAACTTTTTGAAGCACGTTGTTATCCACTAGTGTAGCATCAGTTTCAGCTGATGACGAGGCAGGTTGAAGGAACCAAGGAGATTCTTCAGCGGGCAGTTTTGGAATCTTCTGGCTATTCAGGATAAAATATTCTGTTTGCTCCTCAGTAGAACCAGATCTATCCATGGTTGTAATCAAATGAAGAAAATTTGCAAAATGAAGCTCAGGGGTCCCGTTGTACAGAAGACGAGAGAACTCCAGGTATATAGCATGTGGATTTGATCCTTTACTGCAGTATAAAACATTATCCTGCAAATATGAATCACAGAAGAGAAGATAAATCAAATTTAGGCCATCTAATTGACATCAAAATATACAAGTTAGCAATAAATAAATGTAATACTGTTAAGCCATCATACCTGTAAAAGGGAATCACACTCGTGTCTTTTCTTTGATTTAATCTCACATCTTTTTATAACATTGCGATAGAACAACTTTTCAACAACAACAATCTTTAGATGTCTAAAATTCTCAAAATCAGACTGCTTGAGTTGGTTATATTTGTTTGGATGCACATTATTTATGTAGCGCTGAGCATAAGGAAGAATCCGATTCAATAGGTAGTAAAAGAAGCTAGAGTCTTCTACACCATAATGAATTGCCTCACGAGTTACAACCTGCATAACAGAAGGGAGGCTAATCATATTTTGGTCGTCTCACAGACAGATCAAAGAAAGTACATATATTGAAGTACTTGCAAATTGCAACTCTATCTCCTTTCCTCAGATTTCAGAACGGAGGAAATCCAAACTGCAAAAAATTTGTGACAAAGCAAATTATTCTTTTTTGGGGGTTGAGAGAGAGAGAGAGTACCTCCGAGAGAGCAGGGATTCCTAGTTTTTGCATGATATTTGTGAGCTTCGCATGAATTATCTGCTTTCCTTCATCTGTAGAATCCCCAAGGTATAAGAAGTCAACCCCCTCTACATTCTTGAATTCCTTTCCCAAATTATCATCATCATACCAACATATTAGACCAGAGGATGAGTGCAGAGAAACCCATTTGTCTTGTCTGGTGGGGAGCACGGTGTAATCCTTTCTCAGTAGACTTTCCTTTAAGTACTCAACATCTTCCAAACTCAATAATCCAGAGTGCAATGCATCAGACCATTTTAAGAATACTTCAAAGACCTACAACATTTAATATTTCAAGAAAAAATATCATCAAAACTAAAGTTCAAATTTATAGACGAACACAGGAAAAAAAAAGGTTCAATTCAAAGATTGTTTACCCTCTTAGCAGCCTCATGTGGTAGAGCATTCCGAGATAGCTGAAGTAAAATCTGGAGATAACCACGCAGTGGCGGATTTTCCATCACTCCACACTCATTCACAAAAAAGTCATGAAGGGTAGGGTAGTGATTATACAACTTTTCTCCAATGGAAGTAGTTGTTTCTGGCCCATATCCAGGACAAACAGAGTTAACTTGTTCAATACTATCTTGCCAATAAACTTCTTGAGAAGACAATAGTCGACCGGGTACAGCTTCATCATGAGAGCAGCTAGATGTGCATGGAACAAATATGAAAGGTCCAGAATGCAATTCCTTTAATATTTTCTTCTGTGAAATAGTCATTTCCTTCCACAGGAATCCATAAAAGCTAGACATTTGATAAAGACTGAGGACAAAAGAGAGTCAAATGAGTAAATAATTCTTAATTGAGGCATAGAAAGAACTGACCTCATAACATCTATAGGAAAGTACCTATGAATGAGCAACAGAAAAAGCCCTAACCAACACAGATACTCCACCTTCTCAGATTAGTTAATTCAAACAAGGATTAGAACTTCAAACCGGAAATGCACAATAGAATGGCTTCACCCGTGGTAGCTAAGCCGTGATGTAAATATAAATCATTCTATGAAACTCACAATACAAAATAAGGCCAAAACATGCAATGGCCTGTCACAGAATGAGTTATTAAGTAATAGAACTTGGGAGTAGCTGAGGGTATATTACTGTTTTTATATGTAGGAAGGTGGATGTTTTAGAGGTATTGTTGTTGAGTGGCTTTGCATGTAATTTGTGAAGGTGAAGTTTGATGGTAGGGCGTTTAAAACTTCAAATCTTGTGTGTTGAGAATGTAGTTTTGGGCACCTAGAAAGCAAAATGGAAGACATACTAGTAAATAGGTATTATAATAAGTGTAACCTTCAAGATCAAAAAGTTAGATCCAATCATGGTGTGGAACAACATATACTCCAAAGACACCAATACCCAACCAAAAAAAAAAAAAAAAACATCATTCTTACAAAGTTTCCATTTATGAGTAGCTACCTAGTTTCTTGAAAATCAAATTCACTACAACACACAATTTAGCAGCAAACTGAGAATTAACTATATTAAAGACCCTTAATAAATGTAGCCAAGATATAAGTGCAATCCCCATTGCAGGAGTGCCTCATACCGCTCCTTCACAGCTTGAATTGGAATATAAACAATTGAATGTAAATAAGTAAATTACTTAATGACTGTTGTAGTTCATTTAATGAAGCAATTCAGTTCAGAAATTGATTCACCAAATTATAGTTAACAGGATATATTAATACACGCAAATGGTGAGATGACATCTTATCATGTCATCATCGTGATCTCTCCCTAAGTGCCTTGTGAGGATCATATCTATGTCATGTATGAACTTCAAATAGATGATGTTACACCAATACGAAGAGAAATGCTTTAAGTCCAACAAGCAGCCCTTGGGAAACTACACCAATTTCATTCTCCGCCCAAATCTGGGCAGTACTGAAGCTTCAGCTCCATAACGGACATTGAATCTTATGGAATTTAGAAAAGAAAAGAAAAGTATTTCTGATTGATGAACTTAAATTTCTTTTCTCAATGTTCTAAGGAAATCTTGCAAAAATATTTATAAATGTGGGTAAAACATTGTTCGATTATAGGGTCTAATTTGCAATTTGTAATATCTGATCAATTTTGGGGTCGGAGTATATGACTGGTGGTTAATCAAGTGTATACAAACAAACGGTATATGAGTACCTGAACTGGCATTGTTTCGACCTAGAGTACCTACTTTCGGATTTCACCCGGCCACCTTTATTCAGTCCAACAGTCCAACAACCAGCAGACAGCTAACAAATGCTACTATTTTGATCCATTGCCTTTAGATCAGAACATCTGAAATTTTCTTACGGCTGACAACATATTCATGGTTAGGTTTTAGAATATGGTAGATTCTGAAGATTATTTCAAGTACTATTGTTATATCCCAATAGGCATTTTGAATGTGCTCTCTAGAGCTCAGAACAAGAAAACTAAGATAACAGCCGTAAAACAATATAACAAAAACATCGTGAAAGTATCACTTGGAGAAATGGAGTACCTAGCCTTGAAAGGAGGTTGGATTCTTCTCCATAGTTGAAGAGCATATAGAGCATCATCAGAAGTCACTTGTGTTTTTAAACCAATGTCAGCAACCAACTTTTCATTTCTCACCTGTTTGAAGTGGAGGTTTCAGTCAGTTCAGAATTGCTGGAGCAAAAACTACTGGCAACGAGATATAACAAAAATGGAGAGAATGAAAAGTAATTGTGATGGACCAATATTCTCGATCAGATATTCTTTTATTTCTTCGATGGAACAATTTGGAGATCGTTAATGATAAAAGTAAGAAAACTAAAAAAATCATGGATTAGAGCTTAGAGGAACAAGGGCAAGCAAAACGAATAAAAACAGTGCAGGAGGTAGAGAACACTGAAGGGCAGTGGAATAGATGGAAAGCAGAATTGAAGATATAGTTCATACACACAGCGGAAACAAAGGAACAGAGATAGGAACACATATAACCAAAAAATAAGCCATGAAAGCTATTTGACCTGCAAGTGATGAAACATGGGAAACCTGAGTCGGAACTTCAGGGCACCCATTCCAATAGAGATTTCAGTAAGTAGCTTAAGTGTATAGCAAAAATGTAACAAATAAACTGACCTTTGGAATGCTATACGGAGCAATAGCACCAAGAACTGAGTTCACAGACACACAATCATGAAATAAAGCTTTAGGATACTGGAGCCTGTCGTCCATACTTGAAGCTATCCAAGGAATTTCCTGGAGCATGTTCACAACTGATGATTTAACTGCCTTGGAATCACCAACAGAATTAATGTAATGAACAGCAACCTTATCATTGAAATAGCTATTCCACAAACTATCAATAATCTCCATCAGATATATGGACTTTTGCCTGTCATCTTTTGAACTGAGCTGTGACAGCAAATGATGCAACTCATCAGATTCCCAATCTTTGACAATGGAATCTACAGAAACTGCATCTCTATCAACCCAGTGCATGTCAGCAACCTTCTTCTCAACTTGAACTATTCGAGTGAAATCAGTTACTCCTATATCCTGGAAAAATGTTCTCCACTTCAACACCCCATCGGATAAAGTATTGGTAATTGGATGCTTTAAATACTTGGTATCCACTTCATGCCATTTCATATCAAGGTCACTAACTAGCCTATTCACATCAATAGAACTCCTATACTCTGGACTGAAATGGATTGGCACATCAATTAATCTTTTGTAGCCATAGTTTGTCAAAATCAATGCCTTCTCGTGCAACTCTGTGATAATTCCATCCCTCTCCAGGCTACAGGTAGTACAACTCGACTGCAAGTGAAACATCACAAAGGAAAGGTACTCTACCATCAAATTTTCCTCTCCAACTGCAGTTTTGGGAACAGATATTGCAGGTAAGATGTGTGCTTTTAAAATTTCATGGGCTGATAAACGCTGTATACCAACTCTGTAGAGCAATTTTGTAACATTGTCGGCTATAGTGGCATCAGAACAAGAATTCTTCTCAGAGGCAGCCGCAGCCAAAAGATTAGGACTAACAATTCGCAGCTTAGTGTACAACCTTGGGAAAGCTTTGAGTACATAGTCATCATTACAACTATGGCCTACGTCTTCAGTATGCAACCAAATTGTGTCTTCATCCGCTGAGCAAAATTTACCGTCTAGAACTGGAATAAATGGAATCTTCTTGAGGCTTAAAATAAAATCAGACTCGGACAGATAACTTGGAGAAGTTCCGTTGCCAGAATGACATAGCATCACGTATATGGCACTGAGGCAAGAAGATAACCAACTCATGCCCATCGACTTAACATTTTCTGAACGGCTGAGCGAAGAAATAACCCTCAGTAAGATTTTTGGTCCATAGTCCTCTATTCCAAGAGCCCTTGCCAATGCATCTGAGATAACTATGTCTTTATTTAGATACCCAACACCAAGATGCTCTTGAAGGAACCTATCGGGTAACAGAGAGCGAGTCTGTTCAGACCAATTTCTTAAGACCTTGCAAGGAGGAACCCATTCTTTTTCAGTGCCTTCAAGAAGCAGACAGTTGGACATCCTCAATTTTGAAACTATCATTCGTGGAAGGCTAGAGAAGAAGCCATGCACCTCACCAACGAGTGGAATGAAGCTCAAAAAAGCTGCAACAGCTTTTCCTAAATTATCTCTATAACACGGAAGGTCACAAAATGACCTCTCAGAACTTAAAAATAAATCAGGAAATTCTGACAGTAACCATTGGTTCCATGGACTACTACCATCAACTTCTTCCCTGGAGGAAGGTAAAACAAAATCACCTTGGAGAATAAACTTAAGACCATATGTTCGAAGAGGAAGAAAAGCAAAAACAGGCTGTTGCTTTAACATCGGTGTGTATCCTCCATCATCATTTTCCTGCAATGTAAATGCCAACGATATTTCTGTTGTTGGCACATCAGAGCGGATAACATCAGCCTTCAGTTTTTTGGATACTACAAGCCAACTCATTCTCTCATTACCAAGAGCAACTTGTACCATGCCATCACCTAACACTTCTTTCCTCATGACAATAACTGAATCATCAAGCAAGTTTCTTAACTTGATGCATTGAAGGCGATGGAGAAAAAGAAGTAATGATGGATGAAGATCTGAAAACATTGATATGATGTTGTTCATACTGAAACCTTCTGTCAAGTTCGATCTGAAAGGGAGCACAATACACGTATTGCAAGATGACTTATCCATGCAATCAGAATCTCTAGATGCCAATCTAGTATATAAGTCAGTATCACGGGCAGGAACAATGGTTGGCAAAACAAAACCAATTTGGCCTTCTGTTATGTCAAACTTAATGTGATACCCATTAGAGTGAATTTCTGGAGCATCAGTAACCTGTAACAGACCGGGGGAGGGGTGGAAGATGTAAGATAAATGAACCTGAAAGTTTGTCAAGAACTAGCAAATCAACAAGTTACATCCAGATTACAACTAAATACCAGTCTGTTGACAAACTTATTTGACAGGTCTATGATTTCCACACAGGAGATTGATCATTATAGGAACTACAACTGCTATATAAACCCATGCAGAGGAAATTAATCAAAAAAAACTCTTAATTGAGAATATAGCTGCTAGAAAAGATTTGATGTATGCACACATGTAATATCCATTTATATTTGATCTTCACCTTTACATGCTCTATAACCCCCTCCACCCCAATCAATTTTCACACTTCCCTTTTAATCCTTTGCAATCAAAGCTTTCCATTTCTTTTTTAGCAAAGGTTACTCCGTTTAATTTCCAAGCCCACAACTTATCGAATACAACAAACCTCTTACCTAAATCTTAGCTGTATAGTATTTTTAGGCCCAGCACTTGTATAATAAACATATATGCCCAAATGATCCTAAATTGCCATATGCTAAAGGCAAATTTAAAAATGCATTGGGGCTGTGGGAATGTGCTTAAGAGAAACGAGAACTACAACACTGTTTTTTAGTGTTCTATTGTTCTTCACAACCACGTGATGTATCATAGTGCTTGCTCTAGCATACAAGTATGGGAAAACTAAGATGTGACCATAAACGTTAATAGTTTTACCCAGGAACAGGCAACATAAGATATCAAGTTATTTCAAAATACACTTTGCAAAATAATTAAATTTGATTACAAACATCTACACAGTCAAATTCATTAGATCGGTCTCTCTAGTATGATCAATACTATTAAATAGTGGGAAAGTGTTTGCAAATTATATTTAATCAGCTGTAGGTTGTACCAATTCTTCAACTTTGAGGATGTTCACAACCTTTCAAATAAGCTTGTATGCTGGATTTATCAGAGTATAATGCCATTAAAGTAAACTTACCCGAAACACAGATTTAAAACCAATGCCTTTCTTCCCTATGTATCCAACATTACGGCCTTTTTTAGTTGAGTTTCCAACATCACAGAGCGCTCTAATATTATTGGCTGAAAAACCATTCTCGTTGTTCAAGATTATGATGCCCGTCTCCTGAAGAATGAATGTCAGGGTGGGTTCGACATTTCCTGGGTAGATATTATCATCGGCATTTTGGACCTACAAGTAACAGCAGCAAGTAAGTATCTATGCAAAATACAATAAAATATTTACAGTATATATAAAAAAACGAAGACAAGTTTAGTCAACAGTATGAAGCAAACAATATATTTGAGCTGTAAGGCAAGCAGCACTATGAACATTACGAAATGATCTTAATAATGTCTCTAGCATTATTTCACGACAGTAATAGATCTGATATCAAGATTTCTCATTTCGATTGATTCTTTTTTTTTTCTCATTTCTTGGAGCAACAATTTTTTATTCAAAGTAAATTATGTACATCTTGAGCATGGAGAGGTCTGCGTACCAGCTCTAAGAGAAAATGTGAATCTTGAGAATATAATTCTTGTGAGAGACAATGAAGTGCCCTGCCTAATCGAGCATGTTGTTTCTCCAGCATGCTATTCTCAGTGGCAGAAAGACTTTCACTCAGACCAAATTCTTCTTCCCTAATAGACTTGATAACTTTGACAGGATCATTATCAATCTCACTATCAAGCCCAGAAAAGTTAACAGCATTTGATGCCAGATTATCAGATAATTTAGCCCCACCACTGTCTCGCTGATGAATCAATTCATGAGAATCTGCCTCACTGGCCAGAAATAGTTCACCTGAAGAGGAACGCTTGTTCAACATGTCTTGTTTGATCCCTGACTTTGAATTAAACTTGGAAGTTACCACATCCAAGCATGAAGATGCAGGAGAATATTCACTTGCCGAAGATGATAAGAAAGAATTATAGTCATTGACCCATTCAACCAATCCAAGAGACAACCCAACTTCATGAAGTATGATACGCTGCTCAATTTTCTTGCATTCATTCAAGATGGCTAGAGGCACTCCTTTGACAAAAGATTGTACCCCAGCAATTAATACATCAGCAGCAAAACTGCAAAACTCAATTGGCAGATAACTCAAACAGTCAAGAATGAATCTTGAAACAACTCGAACTGTTTCAATAGGGATTGAGTTAGTAGCATCAGATTCCTTCTCCTGTGTATTATGGATGATAACTTCAAAGGCTTTAACTGCATGGCACTTCAGAAGTGATAGGGGAACATTCTGTTCACCACCATATATGACATATAAAGACAATAAGTGCACTGCTGTTTCAAAAGGAGATCCACAAATGAAAACCTTTAAGAATGAGTCCAGCGTAGCTGAATTGTCTAAACGAATAACTTTCCCATCCTTTGTTACCAAACACAAGTAGTCTTTGTTATTAACCTCCTTCAACAACCATTCTACAATAGAACCAAGAGGAGCAAACGAAAGGTCCCAATGCAACCACAAATTCAGATCAATTAACATTGGAGCCTTAAGTAAGACCTCAATCGCATCCTTGGTTGTAACTTGACCAATGATTCCTTCTCCAAGAATATTATTATAATCAAAACCACTAGCTCCATCAATTTTCTTCTCTATTAAAGTAAAGGAATCAGGTGGACGGTTTGATTTTAACAGCGGTGTAGAAAATAAGACACAATTCGATGTAACTTTACATACTTTTTTCCGTAAGACGTCCATAAAATTTTCTGGGAGGTGACTTGACGATAGTTTCATACATGCTAAAGGAAATTGTCGGGCTAGCAAGTCAGAAACACTCTGCAGGCTTACATTTTTATTTTCCCAGAAGCTATTAAAAGCCTGTGACAATAACACATCCAACTGAAGAGGCAGCAACCGAGCATCCAAAGCCATATCTTCATATGTTCCTCCAATCAAACACTTCTGCAATGCATGAGGCAAATGGAAGATGTACTTCTCTATAAACGAAAAATATTCTCCATAACCTAATGACTCAAACTCATTGACCGAGTACAGCTCAATAAGCCAGGTCTGGCATTTGCAGATCTTCCTCAAGAAAGATAATTTGTTTTCCCCAGTAAGACCGTTATATTCCATGCCATCCTCCAAATATCCAGAAATTTCTTTTACAATATCTTCAGCTGTAACGTCTGTCAAATGGACAAATGAAATCAGGTATGAACATTAGTTCAGGGTTCTGATTTTTGGAAGCATTTCAGGAATAAAAATATATCTCAGGTATACATCCTACTGTCATGTACAAATCAAATAAAGAAATGTAACTGAACAATGCTTGCTAACATAGCATATAGCCATATACGCATGAATGGACTCAGTCCTCTAATGTTATGACAGTGTGTAAGAGATCTGTTAACAGCAACAAGTGGAGAGTAATACGCATTGACGTTAGGATGTCGTAAGCCTACAAGAATGTAATTAGGATGGCAGGTTTCGGAGTACAAGGAAAACATACAGATCTAGGTACATCTATGTGAATTATTTAGTACTTCTTCCTTCCCGCCCCAAGTTTCTCATTCGCCATTTTCGTTGTCCCGCTCACAGCTTCCCCTTTCCATTTTTTGGCAATTAAACTCTATACCCCACTTTACTACTACCCTCCCAATATAATCATATTTACAACTTTACCAACCCACTATCTTTTTTTATTCTTTCTTCATTTTAGTACCCAACTTTCCACTTTATCAACCCGCTATCATTTTATTATTATTTTATCATTCAAACCTTCCACTTTTCATTATTTTGTTGACCAAAAATCCAAATGGAAAACATGGGATGGGGCGGAGGAAGTAGTATGTAGCAATAGTAGTCGCCCAAAAGGATGATTATCATAAGTCAGCAGTAACAGTAGTTGCAGACAAGGATGACTATAGAAGGAGTAATGTGTGCATAAGCCCATAAATACCAACCCTAAGATTTCTGAACCAAGTCACTCACCAACTTTTTTCCTTTTTGGAGGAGCTGAGGTGCCCTCATTTCCCTGTTCGACAGCAATGCTTATATAATCAGATGAGCTGTCTGACTTTTTTATCTCAACACCCGGCTGGTCAATAGCTTGGAATGTATCATACATATTATCCCACATTCCCGAATTAATGTAAGAGACCTGCGATAGAAGGGTAATAATCAGCCTTAGGTATCAAGCGTTGAACCTTTATGTACAAGCATCAACGACACACTGATACCCACGTGCTCGTATAAATGTACATGCATGGTTAATATATTTGAGAGATATAGTAATAACCGGGTTAGACGAGTATAATTTTTGAGAATTTATGTTGTGCCAAGATTTCAATAACTTAAAGGGTGAAGAAAAATTCATCCACTTGTGGTTACACAACTCTACTTATGAGACTATGTGTCTTACAATATGCTGATTTTATGAATCTGAGAAATTAATTTTAGGATTACTTAGGCTATTAAGGTTAATCAATATACAACTTATGTATATTGAACAATCACAACAGTCTTTTCAAAACATATAAACGTAAAAGACGAGAAAGATTGAGATTGGTACCACAGAACATATATATGTAAAAGCTTAAATGACACGTGGATACCCACATGAGTACTATAAAAATACTTAACTTTGATTATTATTTACTATTAATATTAATGAATTGAGCAAAATGCAAGTATATAACTTGCAATTCAATTATATATATCATGCAAAAGTAAACTAAGTTACGTACAGTAGACACCAAACAAAATTAGATATGATAATGACTTGAAAATTTGCTATTTGAAATCAGCGGAAAAGAAATCAAAGTAGAAAACCTGATGAACAAAGGATGATATAGTGAAAAGGGAAATGTCAGTTGAAATGGGAGATGGAAGTAAAATTGTGGATGCTGTAGGTTTACCAAAACAAGCACGTACTATTGTTTGGCATGTACAGCATTCAAGGGTATTAGTGAAAAACTACAATATTGGTATTACAACCATTCATTACATTCTGAAGTGACAAATTTAGCCTCAACTATAATCACGTCAACGAAAGGCAAGTAATTGAGCCCTTTTGAGAAGGTAAGAGGGTAAAATTGTCAAACTGCACAAAAAAACTACAGAGAAAATTATGCAAATTACCCGGAATCAATATATTTCTGTAGATTCGATATCGGACAAATACTTTCTGTACTCTCTCAATTCATATTGAGCTTTTCTTTTTTTAATTTGGTGAGGGAAAATCAACTTTCTTTTTATAAGAGGTAAATAGATATGTTCACATATACTAGTTAAGTTAGAATCTTAAAGTTAATTCTTATGCACCAACCTCTTACCCATGTGCTGTTTAAGTCACAAACACGCGCACTTGCACACGAGGGGCAAAAGTTTCATATAAATTGTATTAAACAACACAAAGAAAATAGCAAAATCTGTAGTGACTAAAACATGTGTGTGTGTGTGGGGAACAGATAGCTCATTCATGTTGTTTATAGTTCATCAAAGAAAGAGGAAAACATTAGTTGATCCCAAATGTGCTTCC